>CAJHQQ010000959.1:0-127522 GCA_905132885.1 Moricandia moricandioides | reverse complement strand
ATGCTTTATGCTTTATTTATATTTGTGTGTTTTTGTTCTTCCTATTTCTATCACAACCAGGGATGGTGTGATCTAAATCTGGGGGAGCATTTGTGTGCTTTGAGTCAGTCCTTGTTCTTGTGTCATTTTAATGTTTTATTGAGTCTTGCTTTAGGATCGAGTAAGTCTGAACTATTGTGGGAACGAGGACCTTATTGTGTGATATTATTTTAACCACCTCGTGCTCTAACTTTCTTATTCAGTGACCTTAGCAGTGGCGAACGACCCATACATGGACCTGGAACACCCTGACATTTCTCATTAGACTCTCCAGAAGTTATCTACTGATCAGGTTACACTGGGCAGACTTAACTCCACCTAACTTGGACCTAACTTTGACTCTTAATTCTTCTTGTTATGGGCATTTAGATCAGGGAAACGAGACCTACACTCAGGACTTCTTATCCCTTTTCATCCCTCCTGCTGTTCCTGAGTGGCTGGCTCATCTTTAGCTAGTTCCCACCTTGCACCTTAACCTTTATTCCACCCACATGTACTTTTTTTCCTCATGTTATATATGCAGATATGTGCAAAAAGGTTGGAGAGGAAGGGATCGACACAGCCTCTTACTCATCGATGCTAAATCATTCAGAAGAAGAGGAAGGAACACGAATGAAGAGAAGATCAGTCAGATGCCTGATCCACTAATAAGAAGAACAAGTCAGAGAGTTGAGGTAAAAACCACCAGTGGCTCCCAAAACTAATTGTTACCTCCTTCTCTCGTCACTACTCAATCATTGTGTATAAGTTTATTTAAAAAAAAAAAAGATTTTCTATGAGTGACGAGAAAGGGGATGAATGTATATATGATTATGCCACTGGGAAAGGTGTAATGATCTAGTACCATAGATAAAGGAAGAGGGAGTGTTTATGAGAGGAGCAGTCAGATAAGGTGATCCAACTGGAGAACAGCCGGTTTGATCAGAGCAGAAGTGAGTAAGAGCTGTGGACATCAATGGATCCGTCCTCTCCTGCAGTTTTGTGCGATATCCTGCATCCACCAAAAAAAAAAAAAAAGAAAAAACACTCTAAGCTCCACCACTCAAACACTGAAATAGCCTGTTTTAACACCTAGCCCGTATACCCTAAGTAGTGCCTGTGACAAGAAGCTCACGCTGATCTTAATGAATGTAGGGAGTTTTGTCTCGATAGTGTTGCTTTTTCAGGTTTGAGATGTAGAGTATGGAGCCGATTTTCGAACAGCAGTCAGGGGGTTTCAGTAAGTGTATGAGGTCCTAACTAACTTCTTGTATGGTTCAGAGATTTGTGGTAAGAGTATTGTTACTGAGAATAAGCGAGTTCCCACACTTTCAAACCTTTCTCCCTGTTCTTGATACTTGCCCTGTTCGAGGACAAACAAGGATCTAAGTCTGGGGGAATTGATATATGGTGTTTTTCACATCATTGTATATATGTTTTTATTTGATTCAAGACTCTAAACCGTGTTAGTCTAGTCCCTTGTGGTCTTTTTCAGGTCTGGAGTTGATAGAAGAGTAAAGAAAGGGCACATGAAGAGAAGATGTCTTTTTGGAGTAACCCTGCGGAGAACACTCAAGAATAACAGTCCCGAGACTGTTCTCAAGCGGAACAGGCGGACGGGTGATCTCGATGACTGTTCCAGATGAATATGGATACTCCTATTTCGGGAATTAAATCCTTGTTGCCCTAATTTTCCTCTACCTATTGGCGCCTCCCTATAAAAAGACCTCCTCTATTATTTTTATTTTGGGGGACGCTAGTTTTGACAAGAGACAGAGACTTGTTTTGGCGATTTGCAATTGTAGGGAGAAGGCTCCATCTTTCCTAGAGAAGATCATCCTGAACCCTTTGTTTTTCTATTCTTATCTTATGCAGTTTATTTCAGATTTAATGTCTTTGTTTCACTGCATCATGATTGAGTAGTCATCTGGCTCGCCTAGGGTTTTAGGGTATTGATAAACGAGCCAAACATAGATAAGCATCATTCATTAGACTCTTCATTCATATTAATCTTATTGCTTGCATTAACTTGATCACTTAATGTTAGATCTGCTGTTCATCGCCTAGCTAACCACGCAGGAGATAACTTGACCTATATTGAATGAGCTTAATGTTTCAATCAGCAAAAGTAGATATTAGAGCATTAAGTGAACTAGATCGGACATGAACTCTAAAGCTTGCAGCCGCCTCTGATCCCAAGCGACATCTTAGGTGATCCATCCGGCTCGCAAAGGATCCATCACCACGACAGTGGGTTGGATCAGCTGAGAGATCCGATGTTCTAGATTGTGTAAACCTGTGCTTGAATAATTGTTTGGCTAAATCAATACCCGCATTAAACCCTAGGTCGGCTTTCATACCAAATTGCATTAAACATCCTTATTTAATTGTCATCTAAGTCACCTAAATCATAAAACCATATTTTCTTCTTAGCTTGAATTTAAAACTCATAGAAATAAAGTGTAGACTGACCCTCTAGATTTGAATCTAAAGTACTATAATTACAACTGTTAACTTGACAGTAGCAAGGATTCATTTTTAGTGTATTACTGTCCCAGTGTAATATGTCTCGGATTGGTTAGGAAAAATTAAATCATAAGTAAATAGTTTAAGTGTAAAACTTGATACCTCCGTTTGTAAGAAGGCATCGATTGATGGTAGGCAGGTGTGGTCGATCGATGGTCGCGATCCATTGTCGACTGATGGTGCCTCTATGGTGTCGATCGATAGTGAACTTAAACAGTTTGTAAAAAGAAAGTAAAACTCGAAATAATAGTAGTATAAGTGAAAACTAGATTAAAACTTACTAAACAATGGGTTGCCTCCCACTGAGTGCTTGGTTATACTCTTAAGCTCGACGTTTAAACTCTCTGTCTAGAATGGAGGTGGATCAACACTTGGAAAACAAGTGTCTACGTCTTCGTTGCTCTTCTGAAACCATGTACCAATGAATCTTCTCATTTCCTCATCTCCTTTGGATTTCTCATTCTTCATGATTTCCTTAGCAACCTCCACGGAATGCATCCTCCGTTGTAGATTCTCAATACTGCGTTGTAGCATTCTAAGTCTGGCAGCTGTAGTCTCTGATATATCCTCCAATTGCTGAGATATATCTTTCTTCATCAGGATTTGAGAAAAGGTAATCTCATTGAACTTGTCTTCTATTTTTTTTTGCTGCGTCTTCTGTCTATCGAACTCAGTATCGATCGATGGCTTGATCTTGACGTCGATCGATGTCATTCTGTCTGCTGCAATCGCATGCTGTCTTCGAACAGTATCCAGATCTTGCTTCATATTATCCATGCGTGTAGTCAAACCGATGAGGAAATTGTCTATAGGATAGTAAACATCATCAAGCCTCTTGTAGAAATCATCCAATTACATCTCTTGAGCTTGTAGATCTCTTGCACAATTTTATCAATCTCTGCTCTGTTGTATGTCTCTTGCTTCTTCATAGACATAGCGATCTTTCCTGCATGTTCTGGTAAACATATGTAGCTCTGCTCAAACATAGTATCTCTTTCTAGAACTGCCATGATATCTTCTTCTTGCACATTCACGACTCTTCCGTCTATAGCTCGTGCATTGCCATTCTCATCCTTGTAGATGTCATACTCATCTTTCTTTCCCCAATAGAAAATTCTTCTGCCATTAGCATCATAAGCTCACTCTCCATGCTGTATATGACCGTTAATCAGTAGTGGGTTTATCCAATCGACTGATCGTGGACTTCCTGAACAAAAAGATTAGAGGTACAGAACTGGTTCACCCCCGGAATGGTGTCGATCGATGTATGATGTCTGTCGTCGATCAATTTTTGATATTTGGGAGTGTATAGATCATTTGGATCGGCACGTTCTTCTGTTCCTCGCTGTCGATCGATGCTTGTATTTGTGCGTCGATCGATAGCTGTTGTCTAAATAAAGTTCCTGATCAAGTAGCCATAACAAGGGCATCTGCTACATCTTCCTTAGGTATGTTTAGAATTCTCCCATACAAAATTCCTTCTGCTCTTGGTTCTTCTGTATCTCTGAAAATTCCAAACTCATCTGGTTTGAGATAACCATCACCTGTATCATTTTCTCTTGGTTCTTGTTCTGGTTTGCATATAATATTGTTTGAAGGCAACAATTTGCCGTTGATTGATGCTTGATTATCCAATTTCGCGTTTATTACCCATCCAACGTCTTCCATTGCTAGGCCGCAATACTCAATCAGCTCTTCCTCTCTGTAATCTACATTGTATTCTTTCTAAGCTTCACCGTAACCTTGGTATGCATGATGGCTGTTGATAAATGGTGTGTGGTGACCGTCGATCGATGCTCGATAATCAGATTGTTGGGAGAAAATATTCCCAGCTCCATTAGCCATCACAAGTATATCTGCCACATCTTCTCTCGTGACATGGAGAATTCTGCCATCAATAGCTCTTGTGTGACCGTTTGGATATCTCATAATACCGAACTCATCTGGTTGTAGATAATCATACTCTCTTTCGCGTTCTGTAGATGAATCCAATTCAGACTCTAAGTCAATACCAGTGTTGATCGATGGTGAATGGTTACCATCAATCGATGTCGAGTTCCCAAGTTCATGGGAAACATGAAAACCACCATCCTCTTCCATAGCAGTACCTCGGTATTCAATTATCTCTTCTTCTATGTAGTCTTCATTGTGCTCGAGGTAGGCTGGGTTGTAATAGAGATCTGTGTGGCAAGTGTTGATCATTTCTGAAGTGTGGGTGTCGATCGATAAGAAGGCTTGGGCGTCGATCGGTTGTTGAATTGCAATCCCGTCGATCGATTGTTCGGGCTGGGTATCAATGGATGCGCCTTCTTCTGATTCCTCATTGAAATCATAATCGTAGAAGCATGTAGCCACAAGCTTGTTTAACTTCATATCGCAGATAGCTCCCACAGTGGCCATGAATGATCTCCTAAGTAGTAGCGAAGTGTTCCAGTCTATCCTGATGTCCATCACATGGAAGTCTAGTGGGCCTAAGGTATTGTTAATCTGCATTGGGACATCTTTTACCATCCCTCCCGAGTTCACTATTGAGCTGTCTACAAACGTGAATGAATCATTGGAGGGTTCCACTCTCAGGTTCAGCTCCTCTGCCATAGACTTTGGCATAATACTCACTGACGATCCAGTGTCACAAAGTGCATTGGGATATTCGTGGCCTTTGATGAAGCATGAGTTCACAAAATTTCCAGGATCAGTTTTATTTTTCAGACAAATCCTATGCTTCATCTTCTATTTGAGGTGATTGAACATGATTTATATATCATCATATGTCTCCCATGTTTCCCTGAAAAACATCCAAAATCTGAGAGTACAATAAGCTTCATCAAAAGAGGTATCTAGAGGAATTTTAAAAACTCTTTTCGCAAAGCTATCCATCTCCTTTTCATTGGCTTCTCTACGTTGATGTTTGGGGATCTTTTGCCTCCTCTTTGAGTGTCTTTAATCTTCGCTATCGATATCCATTGCTTCAGATGTGATTGTATTTTTTTTAAACTGTCACGGTCGGATGCACAATCAAGCTTGCATTGAGGTTTGGTTGTCGAACTGGTTTCCCCATATGTCGATCGATGCTAAGGTCGCACTGTCGATCGATACGTACATCACTCTGTCGGTCGATGCTCGGACGTCTATGTCGATCGATGTTAGTCGATTAACATGAAGCTACTGAAATTGTAGGCTTCATTGTCGATCGATGCTCATTGCTCGGTGTCAATCGATGTTGATGAGAAGTGCAGAGTAACATGGGATTTTCCACACGTAAACCGCTTTCTTGGAGCTTCTCTCTTTTAACTTCCTGCCAGAAATCATCATCAATCAATGTATTGACGTGGTGTTTTTGTCCAGCCTCTATTTTCTCCTAATCAAGCTCTCATGCCTCCTAATGGTTACGCTCGTCTGCATCACTTGATTCTTCAACTTCTTCACATGGGTGATGAGGTTTTCGAATTTGGTATTGAGGTTGAGGTACATACCATCTATTTTTCCATTGAAATCCACGGTTATCTTCTCATGTCCCTCGAAAACTCTATCAACCATTGCTTCGGTCTTGCTTTCTTGAGCTTTTGGAGGAGGATTTTGGTTTTAGGAAGTTCCATAAGTCTTGTTATTGTTGAAGGGTCTTTGTTGTGAACTCTGATTAAAGTTACTCCTTTGACCAGTTCCATAGGAGTTCCTGTTGAAACCTGGATTCCCTTGTCTATGGAAACCCTTCCCATCGACGTAGTTCACATCTTCTTCCTCAATCTCATCTTCTCCATATTTTATTGCCTCTACTTCTGCAAAAGTAACATGTCTCTTGAATTTTTTTGAAAACTATCCAGCTTTGCCATGATTTCTTCATTCTGCTCCTTGCTCACAGCTGGGGTTGATTTTTTCCTTTCAAAATCTGTGTTCTTAGTACTGATGCTTGATGCCAGATTCTCAATCAATCTAGTAGCTTCTTCAGGGCCCCTGGTGCTGAAATTTCCCTCAATGGATGTGTCCAAAGCCATCTGATACTGCAATCCAATACCTCTGAAGAAAGTGCTAAGGAACTACACTTCGTTGAACCCGTGATGTGCACAATCTCTCTGGTATTAGTTGAATGTGATCCAAGATTTTTATAAAGACTCTAAAGGTTCTTGTGAAAAAGTAGCAATCTTGCTTGTTAGATCTTCTACTCTCGCGTCATCAAAGAAGCTGCGCAAGAAAGTGTTCTTGATGTCAGTCCATGATGTCAGAGATCCTGGCGGCAGCTGGTTAAGCCATTATGAAGCTTCTCCAGAAAGTGAGTACTTGAAGTGCTTACAGAAATGTCCTCAGGGACTCCATTATCTTTAATAGCAGTCACTAGATCCTCAAATCGCTCCAGGTGATCCATAGGGTGCTCATGTCGCAACCCATGGTAATGTCTTTGCGCTACAAATCCGAAGAAAGTGGGCTTGATCTCAAAATCATTTCTCTGAAAAGCTGGAGGACGAATGGCGGATCTATTGGCGTAGAACTGGTCTGGAAGGTTGTAGTCAGCCAGTGTTCTCTGAGCAGCTTTGGCATTAGCTTCATGTTGACCTAGTGCAGCGTCTGCTTTTGCTTTTGTATCAGGGATTACAGCCTGCTAATTGTCTATCTTTTGACCTGCTGAATTACACAGGTGACTGTTGAGGTCACGCAAGTCTCCATTCTCATTCTGAACCAATACAACAGTCGCAACCATCTGAACTCGTCTGTTGCTGTCGATCGATGCGGGTAGGTGTCCGTCGATCAATGAGGTGTGATCGATGTTGGTCGATGCTCGAGTTGTGATGTCGGTCGATGCTATCAATAAAGACGTGTTGGTCGACGTTGAGTAGATGCCGTCGCTCGATGCTTGTCATCTTTCTTTGTGGATTGTACGTTTGAGCTTCTCTGGGGCTGAGAATAGTAGTTCTTGTCCTTTATTGCTACAGATACTCTTTTGCATGTACCTGAAAAACAAAGAAAAGAAAAATTTAGTAACTTGAAAGTAAAAACAAACCTAGACTAAATCCTAGAAATTAAATCTAATGGCAATCAATGCTCCCCGGCAACGACGCCAAATTTGACATGGTGTGTTTATTGATCTAGCAGGGTTTGAATATCCTAAACAATTAACTATCAAATTAACCATAATCTTAACACACGAATAAAACTCTTGCCAAGAGAGATCAGGTGTAGTACTTAGGGATCGAATCCACAGAGAGCAATGACACACAATAGATTTCTTATTTCTAAGGACTAAGCTAGGTAGATATATATATTAGTAGTAAACAATCAGTTTAAGGAAATATTCCTTATTAGGAGGAATAGATGCAATATGAAAATATGATAATAATGCTAATGTGAAAATATACTATTAAACTAACTAAACTCAAACGTAAATATACTAGACCTAGGGTTTCAGGCTTAATGGATTATAGGGAATAGGAAGCACGGAAATGTGAATATTCTTGAACTAAAATATTAACTATTTGGACCCTTTTAACTTCAGCTCTCGTATGCGAGTAAAAGGAAGAACCATCGATCGACGGCTAAAGCCTGATGTCGATCGAGGGTGAAATCAGAAGGAAGTGTGAACGAGATATGATATGTTCACCAAGCTAATTAGACCAGCTATCGAATGCGCCTAACAACCTTGTTCAATGGAGTCTATTCTGGCACAAAACCTACTCTCGTAGTCGTCCATGTCCTACTTTCGAGATCCTAGTTAGCTACTCTAGAATGCAAGCATTAAGCACAACCCAGTTGATAACTACTCAGACATAATTAAAGTAAGAACGATAGTCTGAATATAATGCATAGGTAAAATACTAGGATTCCAATACAACTCTGCCTAAGGAGTTATGAATCTTATTCCCTCGAAACCTTAGAACTATAATAGAAAACTTGACTCTCTTTTCTCAATTCTCTCTAACTCTCCATACTCTCCACACACTTCTTTGTTTAATACATAAAGCATAAATATAAAACCCTAAAATCTAGGTCTAAACTCGTCCAGGGTATCTTCGTCATTTATCTCTAACTTGGGCTTGAGATCGGTTGTCTGTTAATTAGTTATCGATTAATGGAAAGCGTGCAACATCGATCGATCTTGGTCTTGTACCATCGGTCGACGCCAAGATAGTCTCGTCGATCGATGACTGTCTTGAACTTCAACTCTCTCAATGATCTGCTACAGATTCGTCTCCTTTAAATGTTCCAAAAGCTCCAAATACCTCCATATATCTCCAAAACGTACATGGACCTGTAAAGATCTTAAAACATAGCCTAGAAACACATAATATACCCTAAATAGAGCATCTAACATGGCCTAAAACTGGTAATAAATAAGGTATATCTTAATGAAAAGGAGGTGGTAATCTCTGGCACAAAGTACTGAACTACGGCATCGTTAGGTCTCGGCTTCTCCTCGTATCGCCGATGGTTTTTATTTTCTAGCTTTCTTTCGTCTCATGTTCAGATTATTCGCTTGGGTGCAATCTAGGGTTTCTCGTTGGAAGTTGTAGGAGCTGTAGCATTCAGTATTTGAGGGCGCCCTTCTCTCGGTAGCTCGCGGTAACCAACGGTTTTTCTCATCTAGTACTTGTGGTTGGTAGGTTTGAGCCCGTCTCGCTATTAACCGTTTAATCACTTGAGTTTGTATTGCTTTCTGTCCATTCCTTTTGTTGCTGCGTAGTTGTTTTGGTGTTGTTGTTCGTTGTTTCCGCTACTTGTTTCCTCTGTAATGTCTATCAAGAATTGAAAATCGGTAATAATATTTAACATTTTACCAAAAAAAATCAAGGAAATTTTGATTTTCTAACCAAGAACCCAGAGATAACATTTGAGGAAAGCTTGGATTTGCAATGCACATACCTTAGTTCAGCTTACGAGATGAGATAGCAAAGAATTCTTGAGGACAAAGAAAGAGACTGTGACGGGAGCACAAAACTTGGCTAAGAAGAGAAAGATGAGAGAGATATGGATTGTGACCATGGCTAGAGCTTGGAAGATAGAGTGAATAAACCAAACTGTCGTAGAGGTTCAGAATCCATTGCGTCTAACGATTGGGGTCCAAATCAAGTCCTTTGGTATATCGACATTAATTTTACTAGGGGTGGGCACATATCTAATAACTCCATAACTAGGATACGACCCCTGCATTTCGCGGGATGAGGTTATTGGTTTCATTATTTTTTTGGACTATTAAACATTAGTTCGGTTTAATTTGGATATTAGTTGGTTTTGGGTTGTTTTTTCTCAGGTTTTAATATCCTATTGCTTAATTCGAAGTTAAAACCATATGTTTTTTCATGTGTTCGGTTTAAATTGTTGAGGTATTTGATTTTTTGGTGATAAACAAAAGAAAATCAATATTTATTGGGTTTTATTGTAGGGACTATTGCTAAAAACAACCTAAATTTTCAATTTAAACCTATAAGTGTACCCCAATTTCAATCAAATGCAAAACCAACCTACAAGGGTGATAAAAGTACAATTTAACCCTTATGACCAAACAAAAAAATAAAAGTGTATTTTACGTTTCTATCATTTTTTAGTCTACATGTAACAGAAAGAAGTCTACATATATGTAGACCTCGTACGAAGTCTATTCATTTGGTAGACTTGTTATGTAGTGTATACCATAATTTTATCTAATAATTTAATTTTTAAAATGTATAAAAATAATTGTTGTAATATTTTTAACTAATCATTAATATAATGGATAATATGAAGTAAAAAAAATTAAAATTTTATATAATTAAACATTTTTAAGGAACATTTAGGGTTTGAGATTTGTGGTTAAGGGGTTCGTAAACATATTATAAAGTCTACATATATGTAGACCTTTTTTTCAGTATACACACAATTTAACCTAACCGGATTTAACCAATATAATTTGATGATCAAATAAAACATTTACGGTTTGAGATTTGTGGTTAAGGGGTTCGTAGACATATTATAAAGTCTACATATATGTAGACCTTTTTTTTAGTCTACACACAATTTAACCTAAACGGATTTAACCAATATAATTTGATGATCAAATAAAACATTTAAGGTTTGAGATTTGTGGTTAAGGGGTTCGTAGATATATTATAAAGTCTACATATATGTAGACCTTTTTTCATTCTACACACAATTTAACCTAGTATATAAATACGATTTCTCAAGCTTTTCAGGTAAAAAAAAAACTAATCTTCGCCGTATCTCTCTCTAGGCGACTTCCGGCGAGATCTGAGCCATCCGCTTTGTCTCTGTCTGCTCCATCGCTCTGGTAAGTTAAATATCTCTGCTTTATCTCTCTGTTGATAAAAAGTGACCACCTTTACCTTTTTCTCTTTTCAGATCTGAGCCAGCGACTTCTAAGGAACGGTGCTTCTCGTCCAAATCTCTGCTTCCGGTCAGTATCATGGCTTCTACTTCATCTCTCTGTCCTAGCCAGCAAGGGACTGTGCTTCATCTTTCCGACGTACGTCTCTCTGTCATCTCTATCTCTCGTTTAACTAATAACCTAACAAGCTCATCCTTGTTTACTAACCTTTTAGTTTCTTTTGATTCAGATCTGAGTCGGCCAACCCTAGATCCATTTCTCTAACGAGCATTGCATCCTCTCTAATCCATTTCTCTGCTTCCGGTGAGTCTACTTCATTTTGAAGTGTAGTATGAAGTTTCGAATTTGTAGACTGAAGTTTTGAATTTGTAGACTGATGTTTTCAATTTGTAGACTGATATTTTAAATTTGTAGACTGATATTTTGAATTTGTACACTGATATTTTGAATTTGTAAACTGATATTTTGAATTTGTAGACTTCTCATGTAAACTGATGTTTTGAATTTGTAGTACACTGATGTTTTAATTTATAGGCTTCTCGTGTAGGCTTCATTTTAAATTGTAGACTTCTCGTGTAGAATGCACTTGTATAATTCTTTGTTTTTGTCTTCTTGGTGAATGTTACAAAATGGATAAGCTTGATTTCCTATCGAGGTTGTATACTCTAGGGAGGAGCTCAAGAACTGTGAGTAACAGACGGTTGTATAAGGCTTTTGTACCAGACATATGGTTGTAACAAACTTATGTAATTTGCTTGCATCAGACTTAAGTATTAGTCTTCTTTTACAGAAGACTTTTACATAAGTCTGGTACTCGACTATCTATCAAAATATCATCCTTTGTATCAGTATAATACTCTTCTTTTAGAGATTTTAATTCATATTCGACCAAAAGTACAACTCCAATACAATTCAGAGATTTACATATTAGTCTTCCCCTATAAGAGACTTAAAAAGAAGTCAATTTTCTGTTCAAGAAGACTAACATGTTGGTCTGCACGACAGAAAGTAACATTAGAACTCAAAGTAATAGAAAATTAAGACCTACGATTTCAACAAAAGTTCATCAAATAAGACAACATCCAAAGCGACAATACAACTGATAAGTTCAATACATAAGACATAAGACAACATCCAAAGCAATAAGACACCATCCAAAGCAATAATACAATTGATTAATTCAACACATATGAGATAATACATAAGACAACATCCAAAGCAGTAAGACAACACTAGTTTAACCTTGACAGTTTGGATGTGACCCGGTTGTTTGCATTGTGGCAATTAACGTAGATTTACGAATATGTCTACAATTGTTTCCTAGCAATATAGCAAAATCAAAAGTATTATATTTTCATAACTACAACAGTTTTTCTATTCAAAATCACTCAAACCCATTAGGATTAACTATTACACACTTTCAAACGAAAAAATTATGAAACAATTTAATGCATAGTACACAAATTAACTTTTAATGTATATTTCGAAATAAACTCCATGTTCAGTCTACAACGTGGTAGACTTTCTTTTCAGTTTACATCCGTAGACAGTCAGATAGGTCTACTCTTTGGGTTAGTTTTTGCAATTGACCATTTTACGGGTTACTTTTTATAGTTGAAAAAAGTTATGATTTTATATAAGCAGACTTCGTTTTCAGTCTACAACTTCAAAAATGTTAGTTTTCGCTATTGACCAGAATTTTCCAGGATTTGACTTTCAGAGGTAGACTAAATATACAGTCTACATGTTTTAATTTTTTTGAATGAGGTTAGTTTTGCAATTGACTATGTTTGACTTTTTAGGGGGTAGATTCAAATGAACGTCTACAGCTTTGCAGACTTCGCAAGAAGTCTACTCTCAAATTCGACGAGTCAGTTTTGCATTTGACCAAAATAAAAAAATAGACTTCACGGGTAATCTACATTTTTTTTCTGGAAGAGAAGACTCCATATGAAGTCTACATATTAAAAAAATAATAATTTTAAAAAGTTTTAGTCAAACACAAAACTAACCTTTTCAACGCAGTCAAAATTTTGGTCAAATGCAAAACTGACCTTAAGTAAACTTCTCCGGCAGTCTACGCTTCGTAGACTTATGTTGAAGTCTGCTTATGAACAATCAAAAGTTCATTCAAATGCAAAACTAACCTCTTTTGCGCAGTCGTCTTTGTAGGTCTACGTAGTTTTTTGTTTTTGTTGTCAAAGGTTAAGATGTAGATTGTCGGGGAAGGCTACGTTACAAAAAAAATCCGTTCAGTCAATTGCAAAACTGACCTGTGTGTTGACAAATAGACTGCATTGTACGTCTACATAAGGGCGTAGACATATAAAACAGTATATTATCGCGACACAAATCTGAGAAACGACTTAAACCATGAAAATAGTTACCTTTTTGTAGTGTGAAGCTCGTTTTCAGCCTTTTCAACCGTCCAAACTCCAATAATGACCAAAAGGAAACATTTTTGACAATTCACAAGTGAAAAAACACGAAATTATGAAGTTTATGATTATGAAAATGAAGGTTAAGAGAGATTTTTAGATGAAAATGTAGAGAAAATGAGAGGAAATGATGATTTGCTTGTTTAGGATGAGAAAAAAATTGATTTAAAATTCAATTCTAAAGCTTTAAGAGATCAAAAATGGTGGTTCATGGTGGTTGAAAATATTGATGATGATGATGGCATAGTTGTAATTAAGAAGAAATGTTTAGGGTGTATTTGTTTTTTTGTATTTTTCAAAATTAATAAATAAATAAATAATAATGGCAAATTTGTAAATAATTCAAAAACTTAGGGGTATTATGGAAAATTCAATGATGAATAGTAACTAAAAAAAGAAGTTGGTTTGGGTTTGACTTGAATTTTTAGGTTGTTTTTGAAAAAAACCCTTTATTTTATATGTTTTTCATGTGTTCGGTTTAAATATGCTTGTTATAGATTGTTAATTAATATTAATGCCAAATGTTTGTTCAAGATAAAAAATGAAAAATATAATTCATAAAATTAATTTGTTATAAAATATAATTCTTATTAATAAAATTTATATTATCATATAAAGAAAAACATATTATATTCATAAAAAAATTAATAGGTATACAAATCAGGCCTATTGAAATCAATTCTTTTATTATGTTATATCTCATCCCAAATGTTTTCACTATCAACATATATTTCACATTTGGGTCTGCGTAATAAAAATTTAAATCAAAGATTTTAAAACATGTTTTGTTAGGGCCCAAAAACAATAGTAATCTATGTTTTTTATTTGAAACCCAATTACATTAGAAACATTTATATAAATTAGTGTAATAGTAATATTTATTATATTAATTTTTTTAATTCCCTAAATCTAATATATTTTATAAAATAAAAAAATTTGATTTTAATGAATATTGAGATTTGTTTTATTTTTAGGTTATTGTTGTCAAAAGAAAAAATAATGGATATTCCACATTTTGATATATGTAAACATGGAATTAATCGATATTGAGTATCAAGACAATATAATATGTTGAAATTTTTTTTTTTTTTAAAAGTATATTAGAAAATTTTATAGATATTTTCATATTTTTTTATTTTACAAAAGTAGATATTGAATGAAACTTGTCAATATGTACATCTATATATCTTTCAATCATGTCATAAAATAAAGTTATCAAAAATTTCAAAAAGATCATCATTACCATACCTCGATTACATATATAACTTATACTATATGATTTGTAATAACAATATATCAAATTATAACAAAAAAAAAAAGCTTTCATAAAAATATATTAAAAGATTTCTTAAAAAATAAGAGATTATATTTCTTTCAACTATATATTGTAAGATGTGCAAGAATCTACTTCAACTACATATTATAGGATGTGCAAGAATCGATTATTCTAAAGATATACTTCACCAAATAACGACATCAACTATACAATTATATAATAACCCTATCTTGTCAAATCGTTATCTAATTAAAAGGACAATATATTAAAAAATCTATCAAAATTATATCCCTAACACTACACGCAACAACTAATTCCTATGATAAAGTCATCATTAAGCACATGGATGCTACTCTAACTAAACACACAAAATCAAAGCAATATCTAAACAAAAAATGAAAACGAATTATCATCAGTCAGAATACCAAAAAATAAAATGAGATATGCAAATCAGTAAGCATACTAACATAAAAACCCTTTAAATTTAGTTTAATAAACGAACAGTATGGAAGGAAACTGGTTTTAAAAACCAAAAAAATATGTTCCAAAATACAAATAACAAAAAACCTTAAACATTCATACTTGTAGAGATTATTAAAGCGAAGATGTTAATCAAACATTTGTGGCTCACCCAACTTGAACCAATCAAAAGTAAGGAACCTTTACATCAGCCATGTTCGCATGACCAAGCACAAGTTCGGACTCTAGATTCTCCTTCTCATTGGTCAAGGCAGACGTGTTGAAGAGTTCGTGAATGTGAATATTCTATTTCTTAATTGTTTTTTGATTTTTTATTACTGTAAATAAATACTTTATTAAATCCAAATTATGAAGATCAAATGTAAATAATAGTTTAAGAAAAAAAATTATGAAGAACTTCACAATTTCATTAGAATTTGGTTAATCTTACTCGAATGTTCTATTTCTTAAAGGTAGGGAATTCTTATTACTGTAAACATTTGAGTTATTACTGGAAAATAAAGTAAAATATATATAATTGTTGACGAAAAGTTTATAAAGGCAAATAATAGATTACCATATTTATTCACTCAATAAGAAGAAAAAAAATCTAAATGAAATAAAACAATAAATTACCTGTGCGGTATGGGATTATTAATTTTGTTATTTTTAATAGAAGAAGTCATTATCTATGCTTAATATGGATATCACATAAGGCTCGTAACTCTTAAAAAGAAGTTAAAATAACAGTTGCGGCGGACATGCATTTAACGTTCTTCAACCTCTAAAACAAATTAAAATGATGCATATTACATTCTTTGTAATACAAAAAATGATATGAATATTAAAATCATATTAAAAAACAAATCTAAACTTAAATAGGGTTTCAATAAAGCACATTTCACTTAAAGATGATAGAAATTCCTTGGAGACTTCAATAAGTGGTGATTGGAATCCTACCATAAGATTTTTCATATATTATACATAACTTTTTCAATATATATACATAAATTAATGAATTGTATACTTAGTAATATTAATACCTCGACTTGAAGTACTGAAGTTCGGGGATATCAGTATGAAAAAAAATTTGAGAACCACCTTCTAAGTTTGTTACATAATTGAAGCCACCTACTTAAGATAAATTTAGAAGATAAACCAAAATATTAAAATACCAAATAAAAGAAATTATTATTTACCTTCACACCACTCAATTTGCCATAACCTTAGAACACACAAAACAACATTTGCAGTAGTCGAATGCCATTAATCATTTAATTTATGAGCTAGACTTCCATGCACAACACACTTGATATGAATAAACCTGACATTTAAAAACAAATCTGTCAATACTAAAATATCCTATGGAAACGTTGAAACTCTTAAGATGTAATTGAAAAAGGTTCAAACTCGAGATTTATTAATGAGAACTCCATTGAATAAAGCATGGTGCCGTAATTGTTGCAGGGTTCAACAATCTGAGGAGCTTGAAGCTGTGCTACTCCAACCAACGCCCCACTTAGATCTACATAAGAAAATAGTAAGGGTATAAATCTGGTTCCAGGAAATGTAAAAAAATTAGTTAACAATCTTAAAATTATATAAAAAATACAAAAGATATCCATATAAGGTGTTTAGAAATAATTCACATACCAACACAGTACATAGGATCATGAAGACCCCGTAGTATACCAGGAAATTCCACACAAAATAGAAAGTAAGAACTGATGATTGGTTCTATCTTTGAAACCAAAGTTAATTCAGTGAACTTGATAACATATTTGTTCTTTGTGGTTCTTATCAGACCAATAAAGGTTATTGAACACTCGATAACACATAATGTGTCTTCAATCTAAAACGAAAAACAGAAGTAAATTTTGACATAGAACTTTCATAATTCTAACGTCAAAGTTTTCAACTCTTGCTTGAAAATCAAAATGTATTGAATGAAAGCCTGAAACATATGTTATACAGTTTATGTTAGCAAAGATACCATAGCTCCAATGGTTACTAATTATACTAATACCATTCATATTATACTTACATTGATTTGAAGTATGTATTTCAGGAATTTCAAATTCAAATAAAATATCTGAACATCCTTCAACGTTGGTGAGATGTCTTAAGTGACCTATAAGAATCCAAAATTCTGTTAAAATAAAGAATATTGTAATTTTGATCTATACTTCACAAATTACTTAAACTTGCCTTCGCCCCACTCAATTCGCCATAGCTTCAATACACAAATTACTACCTTTGAATTTGATGAAAACCAGTTTTCATATAGCTCTCAGCTACATTTCCATATGCTACACAGTTTAATTCATCGAAACAGCATAAAATATAATATGAAGGATGTTATTAAATATAAACTGTTGCAAACATATAAAATAAAAAAGTATACCACACACTCAAAATTTATAATGGAAAACTGAAATCGAGTTTGATGTCCATCATATATCTTGTTGGGTTGCACATGAAATACATCTTCGATAGGGCCTACATGAACCAAAGCTCCACATATGTCTTTGTGACATAAGAAACCAAAATGTAGATATTATTAGACAATAGAATTTGGATTCTATTAGAAAATATGGAAAGAAATGAATCATAAAACTAAGATAACTTTTCAATCAAAATTTGACATACCAATACAGAACTTAAGATGCGATAGACCACGGGGGATGGTAATGTAATTCATACAGCAAAGAAAGTTAAACTCAGAGATCGGCTGAATCTTTGTTAACACTATATTTTGAGTTAGGCTGATATGGTATTTGTTTCTTGTTGTGTGTATCAGTCCAGAAGCATGAATTAGTTTAAAATCATAGATTTCAAACCAATCACCTTCGTTTAGATTTATTCCAAACCGAAATTTGACATCCCAAGGTATAGTTGCTTCAATGATTGTACACTATTGTAATAAGTAAAGAGATATGTCAGAACAATATATGAAAAACAAAATTATATACGTGATTGTTTAATAGACTACTCACTTCTTCATCTCCAATAACCAAAACTGTAGTCGGTCGAATTGAACCAATGGGTGCCTCCCATATCCTGACTATCTTCACACGTATTGCAGGCTGCATTTTCCCTGGAACTAAGCCACACAGACATGTGTAGAACAACATCACTTAAGAAAGATAAGTTGTTTCGTTTTTGTTTTTGTAACAATTTGAAATTTAGTTTTGAAGAACTAATATATTACCGAAGCTACCATAAATTGATATAGTTTACTTGGGATGCAGAAGCTACCATATATTGATGTAGTTTAATTGGGATGCAAATTTTGTGAATATTGAATGTGCATTTGAATATTGAAACACTATATATTATACATTCTTGATAGTTAGTAATGTACTCTTTCTAAATATGTATGTAAAGACTATATATCTCATGATTTTGCCACAATTGTATTCAAACATAAACTAATGATAAAGTGTGAGAATATGGAAATAAAAAAATTATTTTCGAAAGCTAAGTTCTCTTGGCCATATAGTGCAAGTTAGATCAAAAATTTTGTTGCATTCATATAGTTGCATTAATTTTTATGTTTATTCATTATCAGTTGATTTTTTTCTACATGGAATAGTAAAAAACAAAAATTTAAATAAAGGAGACCATGAAATGAAAGTAGCATTGCCTGTTAGAACACTATTTGACAGTCTCTCTTTCGCGTGATAAGGTAATAATCCATCATAAAATTTAATATGCAATATATAGGCAATGCTGAAAGAATTTAGTTCCCAAATAACAATGAAAAAATATTTGAGTATATCAGAAGTAGACTTATTCTCATAGAAATTGTTTGAACTAAATGAGAAATTTTGTTAGGATGAGAAAGATTTGGTAGATTTTGTTGTTCTTGAGCTTCTATAATATTATCTTTGATTGAAAATTGTGGGTTTGATATTTTCTGAGATGTCCTACAAAAGATTAATTTAGATTGTTATAGTAGATCATTTTTCAAATATTTCGACTCATACAATAATAGTTTTTCAAATAATATAACCAACTAAGATATTCTTAACTATAATTATGGTTACACACTTACAGCTATGAGATGATCATAGCTTCATTGCACCAACTGCTTCTCAAAACCCATAGAATAAGCTTCTCTGTCAAAAAATTGAAAAATGTTCCACATTAGATGATTAAAATCTGTTACAACCGTTTTATAAGGACTGGCCATGTGATTTATGAAAACATCAATCAAATGTATACTTACTTATCATTCTTTATCTTAAGATAGGTTCTGGAATATTTCCTTGTAAACCACATTCATCGTTGAACTCTGTGATTTCCCCTCCTTGTTTGTAATAAGTATCTTTAATCCCTTCTTTGTTTTAACTAGAGAAACAGCCACGTACAATTGTCCATGTGAGAAAACAGGTCTAGGTAGATACAAACCCACCTTTGCTAGTGTTTGACCCTGACTTTTATTTATCGTCATTGCAAAAGAAACTATCAACGGATATTGCCTACGCCTCATCTTGAAATGGAGCTTTGAATCGGTTGGTGTGATTAGCATACGATGTAAGAAGATCCTTTCACCAACTCTAGTTCCTGTGATAATCTTTGCTTCAAGAATGTGATTATCTGCAACCTTGTCCGGTTACATAAACCTTCATTAGGGTCAAGATTTCTCATCAACATCACTGGAGTACCAATCTTCAGTCTTATAGAATGATTAGGTAATCCTGATGTATTATTAAGAAATTCAAGCGTGAAGATTGAGTCATCTTTTAAATTTGAATCAGCTGGGTCTATACTATCTGAGCTTAAAAATGTTTTTTCCTCACCTACCACTACAAGAAAACACCCCGATTCCTAGGGACATTTTCCTCGGAATGTCGTCGGAATCGCTTGATTCCGACGACATTCCGAACCAAAAGTCCCTCGGAAAAATTTCCTCGGAATCACAGTTTTCGTCGGAATTTCCTCGGAATTTTCCGAGGAAATTCCGACGGACACAATTCCTAGGAATATTCCGAGGAAATTCCCAGGAAGTAATCCGTCGGGATATTCCGAGGACTACTAGCCCTTGGAAATTCCGAGGAAAGTCTTTCCTCGGAATATTCCGAGGAAAGTCTTTCCTCGGAATATTCCGACGGATCTGGTTCCTAGGAATATACCTAGGAAATTCCGAGGAATAGTATCCCTCAGAATATTCCTAGGAATGATATTCCTAGGAATATTCGTAATATTTAATTATTTTTAAAATAATATAAATTTATGTTTTTAAAATTAAAATTCAAAAATAAAATTAAAATTTTTTAAATTGAAAAATTAAAATTTTTTAAATTGAAAAATTGAAATTTAAATAAAAACATAATATAGATAATGTTAAAAATTAATATTCGAAATAGAAAATCAAAAACAGAAATTGAAAACATAAAGAAGAAATAAAAAGAACTACTCGTCGTCCTCGTCGTCCTCGTCGTTGAAGTTATGATCTGGAAATTTCCTCATGAACGCCTCCATCATCCTCTCAGTCCGCCTCTTTTCTGCCTTACTAGCAGCCTCTTGAGCCACCATCTTCGCCTCCAACATAGCGATGCGGTCATCCTTATCCTTCAGTTGATCCATCAACATAGGATCAACTGGCACCTGGGATGTAAAAGGAATCGGCTTGGATCGACGACCCAAACCGACCAAACGTCCCTTCATCTTTGGAATCACCTGAAAAAGAAAATTTAAAATTATAATCATAGAAAAAGATTATAAAATATATAAATGAATTGAATATTTAGAAAATATCTTACCGATACAAGAAGCTCGTCGATTTGAACTTTGGAGAGGGCAGTCGATGCAGTGGATGTGGAGTCGAGATCGGCCTGGATCTGGGAGAGACGGGCCTCTTGGTCTTCCTTCATACTGTCCACCAGGGAGACCACTTCCTTCGCAAGACCGTCATCAATCTGGCCCGTCGTCTTGTTGGTGTGGATACAAATGAAAATAAAGATTTAAAATTATTATAAAAACACAAAAATAGTTTCATAATTAAAAAAATATTTATAAATTATAAAAGTGGTTAAAATAATTAGTAAATTACTTTTAAACTTACTTATAAATTATAAATTATAAAAATATTTATAAATTATAAAAATGGCTAAAATAATTATTAAATTACTTTTAAACTTACTTATAAATTATTAAAATATTTATAAATTATGAAAATGGTTAAAATAATTAGTAAATTACTTTTAAACTTACTTATAAATTATAAATTATAAAAATATTTATAAATTATAAAAATGGCTAAAATAATTATTAAATTACTTTTAAACTTACTTATAAATTATAAAAATTATTTTAATAATTATAAAAATCCAAATATATATTTTAATATCAAAAACATTTTGGTAAATGCAAAATTTAATTTTAAAAACAAAATCAAATTCCCTAAAACCCTAATCAAAATCAAATTCACTAAAACCTAATCAAAATCAAATTCCCTAATCTAAATTAATAACCCTAAAACCTAACAATCTAACAATCCTAACAATCTAACAAACCTAACAATCTAAATCTAACAATCTAATCTCAATCCTAACAATCTAAATTCCATAAAAACCTAAGAAAATCGGATCTAGAACTTACATGGGGACTATAGGAACGGATTTAGAGGTGGATTTGGAGGGGATTCGCCGGAAAATCGCAAGGGGGGAGAGAAATTGCCGGAAAATCGCAAGAGAGGAAGAGAGAAAGAGAGAATGGGGAAGAAGAAGAACAGTCTCGGGTTTAAAACCCGAGATTTCCTACGGAAAATGAATCCGTCGGAATTCCGTAGGAATCCTCAATATTCGACTTTTCGCGGAAATTTTGGCGGTTTGGTTTCCCGGGTACTAAACATTTCCGACGGAATTCCGACGGAATATAGAATTCCGTCGGAATTCCGTCGGAATTCTCGAGAATCAGAGAATATTCTCTGCATGTGTTCCTATTGGTGAGACTGTGCCTCGGAATTTCCTAGGAATTTATTCCTAGGAAATTCCGAGGAACCATAGTTTAGGGTTTCAAAATCCAAAATTTAAAACTTTAGACCATTTCTTGAACAATTTAGCAGTTTTTCCTACGGTAACATTGACAATAGATGGCAAATAAACGTTGAAATTACAAAATTATTGAAATGAGTGCAAGTATTGTCGTTTCTGTTCATTAAAGTGTATAAGTGTTTATCTTGTTGTTTGGGGATCTCGTTGATACAATTGGAAAAGTGTCTATTAATTGGTACAACACCAATGTATTGTCCCATAATCAATCCAAGACACTTAATAAGGCTTATGAAAGTCTTGTGGAAATCGTAAATTGGTGTTTTCGATTCTAAATCATCATTCCCTCGGAATTTCCTAGGAATATTCCTAGGAAATTCCGACAAAAACCATCAGCTCGTCGGAATTTCCTAGGAAAATTCCTAGGGAATTCCGAGGGAATTAATCCCTACGATCAAACCCCTAAATCCGATTTTTACAAGGCAAAATTTCCGACAATTCCCACGAAATACCTAGGAAATTCCGACGGAAATTGTATTCCTCGGAATTTCCTAGGAAAATTCCGACGGAAATTGTATTCCTCGGAATTTCCTAGGTATATTCCGAGGAAATTCTGAGGAAACACATAAATTGCGTTTCCTCGGAATTTCCTCGGAATAGCATCGGAATATTCCGAGGAATACAATTTCCGTCGGAATTTCCCTCAGTATTGCGCTGTTTTCTTGTAGTGTACACAACATATATAGAATAAAATATGAACGCAATATAATAGAAGGCAGAACTAAGATGAACTGATTTAACTAAATACCAGAAAAATATAATAATAATTAATACATGTTAAGCGATCAAGCATACAGTTGTTAATCATGTCAACGTCTCCATTTTTTTTGACACAATATAGCTATTTCCTGCAAACAAAAATTGGATCTTTTGAATCTTTGAATGTATCCCCATAAACTTCAGACACAATAGATTCAATAGGATCACTGCACGGAGTTATCAATAGATCCTTCGGTATGTCAATCATAGTTTCTCCATTATTTGGCTCATTGATTTCCCATCTCCTATATCCAATATCCATATAGAGAATTCTCTAATCTCCTCAACTTCACGACTATTTGGTTCTGAAAAAAGCCTAATATTTTTTGTTATCTCCAAAACTTTGCAATACCTCCACAAATAGGATGAGTTAAGAGAAGCCATCACTACATCAGCTCAGTTACTCTTTGGAATAACACAAAAAAATTCGGAAATCACCGCCAGAAACTACTACTTTCCCACCAAATGGTATGTCGTTTGTAGTCTTCATAATGTCGCATAGACTGCGATCTAGAGCTTCAAACAGTGCTTACTCATCATCGGTGCTTCGTCCCAAATAATAAGAGAAGCTCTAGATTAATTCAGCTTGATCGCTACCAGGTCGTATCCTGCAAGTAGGGAATTCATCGGGATTTATGGGAATGCTGAACCGAGAATGAGCACTCCTTCAAACCAGGAAGCAATAAAGCAGCAATGCCTCTAGAAGAAACATTAAGTACCACTTCACATCTTGATCGGATAGCAGCAGACAGAATATTCCACAAAAATATTTTTCCTTTCCCACCAAATCCATATACAAAAAAAATCCACCTGGTGACCTATTAACAGAAATCATTATCTGATCATACACAGCTCACTGCTCATCTGTCAACTGTTCACACCATTCTTGGTGCCTTAGCTGTAACTCGTCCTGAGGATAGCTCAACTCATCTTGTAAGAGCTGATTATCTGATATTGATTGATCGTTATCAATAGGCTGTGGCATTGACTCCATTTATCCAAACGGCTTTTCTTATTGCGTAATATGTTGTCAATTAGTAACAAAGTACAATTGAGGATTTTTTCTTCATGCAGTATCAGATCTGCACAATTTAAACATTAATCGTCAATAATGTTATCTTAACAAAGTCGTAATATTGAAAAAATCACCAAATGATACTTACTTGGATTTCCACGCTTTCGTTGCTCAAGGTACAAAATATCTTCTGATAGCATATCTTTGGTTGATTCCAAGACCAATTTCGGCGAAGATAAACTTTTTGATAGCAACATTTACACAAACAAATTGCGGACATAATTGATGCGGCCATCCAAGTAGAGGTTCCTATCATCCGACACGGCCCAACCACCCGGAACGGAGCCAAGGTCATTAGAGCTGGATTCTCCAAGGCTGTTCAAGGAATCCTCAACCAAGAAGAACAAGACCAGGTGCTCATTGAAGAGATGGTTCAATTGAAGATTCAAGATGGCCCAATAGAGGTTCAAGACCAAGCCGGTACACCCCAATTCCAATCACTCATCCAGAACCGGGGCAGTCTGATCATATCCGTTTGTAACCTTGGCCAAGACCCAAGCTCAACCCCATCAACATCCGAGTAATCCCTTAGTCCACAAAGGTAAGCAGGTAAGATTTCCTTTTGATTTCTAACCGGTTTATTGTTTTTGGTTTGTGGCTTTTCCATTTGTGTTGCAATTTCTATTTTTAAGACTTATGGGCAAGTTGTTAAGTCCTTCTTATTTATTTCCGAGTCCAAAAATTAAGGCAAATTGTTATTGCCTTGTTTAGAGTCTAAGGAGTCGGCCCTTTGTTGTTTAGGCCTTTATGCATTGAACTTCATGTTGTTTTGCTTCAAGTCCCCTAGAAGGGCAAACCACATCGGGTACTATATAAACCCCATATAAGTGGTCTTGTATTTTCACACTATTATCAATATATGAGTCAGTTTGCCCTAGCAAAGAAACCCTAGCCTCTCTCTAAGTCTGCGTGAGAAACCAGCCAAGGAGGAGCCGAATCTTATCAAGTTTTCATCACCAAACTTGTGGCGATTCTTCAATCCATTCCATCCATCGATTTAGCTTGGGAGAGATACACATCCAACAAGCCGGATCCCACCCCTATCTCATCGATCATCCTTTGTCCTTGTTGAGAGAGACACACGTCCAGCAACAAGGATCCATCGATCCACACTTCTATCCCTTTCTTTTGATTCCTAATTCACTCGCATATCACTTAGTTTAAACTTGCATCCTTAAACGAAAATCCATAAAAAAATCACTTACTTTTCTTTGTTATCATTTAGGTTGTTTTGTCTTCTTCTCATGCATAAAAACTTATAAAAAGGACTCTTTGCTTTTCAGGATCTATCGCACACCCGGAATAACCCCACCGCAGCCCCATCCGATTCACCCGTACGTCCCACGTCCGGAACCAGTCCGCATCCCTCGTACCAGTCCGCGTACCACGAACCTCGGGCTGTAACATTTTGGTATCAGAGCCGAAAGAATCCTACTCACCCGGTTGTATCTCTGTCTTGTCTCTTGCATTCTTTCATTAGTTGCATTCGAAAATCAAAAAAAAAAGTAGTAGGTTGCGGCTGATAGGTTTAACTTGGGCACTACTCCTTGCCGAAACCACTAGGGTTTTCGGTGGGAACTTACCTTAAACGGGTCCATAATATTTTGCATACCTCACCTACCATTTTTGTTGCATTCTAGTTAATTTTCCAATATCTTAGATTCCATTTATCCGATTTCCATTCCCGCATAGGCCATAAAGTCTTATTTCCATTTTTGGTACACTCGATATATTTTCCTTTTTGCACAAGTCATAGCTCCGAGAGTCCTATATAAGGCCTACTCCTTTTTTATTACTACCCATCGATTCTTTTCTTTTCTCTGCAGCAAACATGGGAGACCTAGGTCAAGGTGCCCCCACCCAAGCCGACATCAATGCACAACTCCTAGCCGGCTAGGCACAACTCAACCAAACCCTCGCAGCCGTGACAGCCCAACTTGCTCGTCTGGAGCAAGGAAACCGAGAAGGAGAGCCCCGACCCAGGGGAAGGAACCACCCGTACTTGGAGGACCCCCGATCCCAAACCGAAGGTGATAGCTCCGAGACCGAACCATCCATCCGCGGTGCTCGCAGACCCGGACGTGGGAGAGGAGGAGCACGAGGAGGGTACCGGATCCAGGGAGATGGGAGCCCCATCCGCAGAAGGAACCAAGATGATGAGGTTCCGTGGCAGGGAGGCAAAGACCTCAAACTTAACCCACCCACCTTTGCTGGAAAGGTCAACCCGGATGCCTATGTTGAATGGGAAAGGCGTATGGAGTACATCTTCGACTACTACCGGTACTCAGATGCCAAGAAGATTGCCCTAGCCGCGGGCCAACTCACTGACAATGCACTCGCATGGTGGGACCGTGAGGTTGCTGATGCTGGAAGAGCCTATCGGGTTGATACGTGGGATGAGATGCGATCCAAGCTTCGCACCAGGTACGTTCCAACCTATTACCAACGGGACTTACAGAAACGTTTTCGTAAATTGACGCAGGGAACTAGGTCCGTGGAAGAGTACTTTGAGGAGTTTGAGTCCCTACGCAACAAGCTCAAGACCCGTGAGACGGAGGACACCCTGCTGGCCCAATTCCTGGATGGTCTACAAGACCGCATTGCTCGCAAGGTGGAAAGGCAGCCCTACGAGAACTTCAATGACCTACTTCACTATGCCATCCAAGCTGAGCAACACATCCGTAGGAAGAATGTGTCCACGGCCCGGAACAAAACCCCATGGACCTCAACCGGCCCCAAGGTTGCCGACAAGGGCAAGGCTATTGAGGTGGACAACCGATTCAAGAGGAACCAGCCTGAGCCATCCAAAACCGGATCATCCGAACCAGGTTGTTTTGCAGGATTTGAGGTACAGGACATACCCCCTGAGGTACAAGGCTTGATGGAGCAGTACAAGGATGTCTTTCCGGAGGAGATTCCAGCCGGTCTACCCCCTATCCGTGGCATAGAACACCAGATTGACCTTGTGCCCGGAGCATCCCTACCCAACCGGCCTGCCTACCGAGTCAGTCCTGAGGAAGCTAAGGAGTTAGAGAGACAGGTCCAAGACCTTATGGACAAGGGTTACATCCGTGAGAGCCTTAGTCCATGTGCCGTACCAGTCCTATTGGTACCCAAGAAGGACGGTTTGTGGCGTATGTGTGTGGACTGCCGTGCCATCAACAACATCACCATCAAATATCGGTACCCTATTCCTAGGTTAGATGATATGTTGGATGAACTAAGTGGGTCTACTGTGTTTTCTAAGATTGATCTTAGGAGTGGATACCACCAAGTCCGTATGAAGGAAGGAGACGAGTGGAAGACTGCCTTCAAGACCAAACAAGGGTTGTACGAATGGCTAGTGATGCCTTTTGGCCTCACCAATGCCCCAAGCACTTTCATGCGACTCATGAACCAGGTTCTTAGACCCTACATCAGTAAGTTTGTGGTCGTGTACTTTGATGATATCCTGATCTATAGTCATAGCCTAACCGAACATGTTGGTCATCTAGAACTCGTGTTGAAAACCTTGAGAAGTGAAGGGCTATATGCTAATCTTAAGAAGTGTGTGTTTTGCACTGATCAAGTGGTCTTTTTAGGATTTGTTGTGAGTTCACAGGGACTAAAGGTTGATGAGGAAAAGATCAAGGCCATACAAGAATGGCCCACCCCAACCACCGTAGGACATGTCCGCAGTTTCCATGGACTAGCCAGCTTCTACAAACGGTTTGTCAAGGACTTCAGCACCATAGCTGCCCCAATGACCTCGGTGATTAAGAAGAATGTATCCTTTACTTGGGGACCAGCTCAGGAAGAATCCTTTAACAAACTTAAGCATAGTTTGACTCATGCACCAGTCCTTACCTTAACTAACTTTGACAAAACCTTTGAGATTGAATGTGATGCATCAGGTTTAGGTATTGGAGCTGTACTCATGCAAGGTGGACGACCTGTTGCTTACTTTAGTGAGAAATTGAGTGGAGCTACCCTCAATTACCCAACCTATGACAAAGAGCTATACGCTCTAGTAAGGTCACTAGAAACTTGGCAACACTATCTTTTGTCTAAAGAGTTTGTTATCCATACAGATCATGAGACACTTAAGCACTTAAGAGGACAAACCACACTCAAGAGGAGACACGCCAAGTGGTTGGAGTTTGTGGAGACATTCCCATACGTGATCAAGTACAAGAAAGGAAAGGAGAATGTGGTAGCTGATGCCTTGTCTAGGCGATACACTCTCATCAGCACCATGGAGGCTAAGATCATGGGGTTTGAATTCATTAAAGATTCATATGCTACTGACCTTGATTTTCAAGAAATTTTCAGGGACACTACCCAAGGGGCATCCGGCCCATACTACCAACACGAAGGGTTCCTATTCAAGGTGAGGAGGCTTTGCATACCCAAGGGTTCCATGCGAGAGTTGCTGGTTCGGGAGGCCCATGGTGGTGGCCTCATGGGACACTTTGGTCGTGACAAGACCCTTAGTGTACTCACCGATCACTTCTTTTGGCCAAACATGAAATGTGATGTGGAGACCCTATGTTCCAAGTGTACCGTCTGCCTTCAGACCAAGTCCAGAACACATCCTTACGGGTTACACATGCCATTACCTATCCCTAACCATCCTTGGATTGATATTTCTATGGACTTTGTGCTGGGTTTACCCAAGATAAACCACAAGGATTCCATTTTTGTAGTGGTGGACAGGTTCTCCAAAATGGCACACTTCATAGCATGCAATAAGACCAATGATGCTACCCAAACGGCTGACTTGTTTTTCAAGGAGGTGGTTCGTCTACACGGTGTGCCTAGAACCATTGTGTCAGACCGAGACTCCAAGTTCCTTAGCCACTTCTGGAGGACGCTATGGGGTAAGATAGGTACCAAGCTGATGTTCTCAACCACGTGCCATCCCCAGACCGATGGCCAAACTGAGGTAGTGAACCGTACACTCTCCCAACTGTTGAGAGCTACGGTCGGTAAGAATCTAAGGAACTGGTTATCATGTTTACCCTTCATTGAATTTGCCTACAACCATGCTAGGCACTCTGCTACTAACCTCTCTCCCTTTGAAGTTGTTTATGGTTTTCAGCCTGAGGTTCCTATGGACCTAATCGCCCTGCCCAGTCCCATGTACCGCAGCCGGGATGGTGCAGTCAAGGCCGAGTTTGTGCGGAACATGCACAAGAAGGTTAAGGAGGCACTTGAGGCCAAGGCAGCCAAGGTCAAGGCCCGACTTGACAAGAACCGGAAGGAAGTGCTGTTCAAACCAGGCGACCTGGTCTGGTTGCACATGAGACCGGAGAGGTTCCCTGAGGAACGAAAGTCCAAGATTTCCCCACGCGGGACTGGACCATTCCGGGTCCTTGAGAAGATCAACGACAATGCTTACAAGCTCGAGCTTCCAGGTGAGTTTAAGATATCTCCTGTGTTCAATGTGTCTGACTTGTCCCCATTCCTTGCAGATGATGGTGTTCTGAGGCCAGAACCTTTCCAAGGGGGAGGGAATGATGCGGCCATCCAAGTAGAGGTTCCTATCATCCGACACGGCCCAACCACCCGGAACGGAGCCAAGGTCATTAGAGCTGGATTCTCCAAGGCTGTTCAAGGAATCCTCAACCAAGAAGAACAAGACCAGGTGCTCATTGAAGAGATGGTTCAATTGAAGATTCAAGATGGCCCAATAGAGGTTCAAGACCAAGCCGGTACACCCCAATTCCAATCACTCATCCAGAACCGGGGCAGTCTGATCATATCCGTTTGTAACCTTGGCCAAGACCCAAGCTCAACCCCATCAACATCCGAGTAATCCCTTAGTCCACAAAGGTAAGCAGGTAAGATTTCCTTTTGATTTCTAACCGGTTTATTGTTTTTGGTTTGTGGCTTTTCCATTTGTGTTGCAATTTCTATTTTTAAGACTTATGGGCAAATTGTTAAGTCCTTCTTATTTATTTCCGAGTCCAATAATTAAGGCAAATTGTTATTGCCGTGTTTAGAGTCTAAGGAGTCGGCCCTTTGTTGTTTAGGCCTTTATGCATTGAACTTCATGTTGTTTTGCTTCAAGTCCCCTAGAAGGGCAAACCACATCGGGTACTATATAAACCCCATATAAGTGGTCTTGTATTTTTACACTATTATCAATATATGAGTCAGTTTGCCCTAGCAAAGAAACCCTAGCCTCTCTCTAAGTCTGCGTGAGAAACCAGCCAAGGAGGAGCCGAATCTTATCAAGTTTTCATCACCAAACTTGTGGCGATTCTTCAGTCCATTCCATCCATCGATTCAGCTTGGGAGAGATACACATCCAACAAGCCGGATCCCACCCCTATCTCATCGATCATCCTTTGTCCTTGTTGAGAGAGACACACGTCCAGCAACAAGGATCCATCGATCCACACTTCTATCCCTTTCTTTTGATTCCTAATTCACTCGCATATCACTTAGTTTAAACTTGCATCCTTAAACGAAAATCCATAAAAATCACTTACTTTTCTTTGTTATCATTTAGGTTGTTTTGTCTTCTTCTCATGCATAAAAACTTATAAAAAGGACTCTTTGCTTTTCAGGATCTATCGCACACCCGGAATAACCCCACCGCAGCCCCATCCGATTCACCCGTACGTCCCACGTCCGGAACCAGTCCGCATCCCTCGTACCAGTCCGCGTACCACGAACCTCGGGCTGTAACAATAATGACCTGATGCTCAGTAGCTACATTCTTTCAGTCCTTCAATATACTCTTTGTCATTATTTAACAAACCGAGCACATAACACGCAACTTCGTAACTCGGTTGAAGAATTCAATTAATTGTCTTGATGTCATTATAACAATGTGGTCCTTTAATCTTAGTAATCAAAATCCTCAAATAGTAGAGTTGTCCACTACTTGGAGAAACATGCTGCAACCTCCCAATCGCAAAACCTTTTTCCGTTTTTTCCAAACTTGGTTCTTACCATCATATAGAAATCTCGTGGGCATTTCAGCATAAGTCAATAACCTCGGTTCAGGATACTCTTCGCAACAATCGAACCAAGCTAAAAACATAATCTTCGATACACTCATGCGAGCCATAGCACTTTCCACCGCATCACCTTCCTTATAAATTACAGGTTTCTCTCCTTCAAGATGAAATGTAAGTTTCTCAACTGGTGTAGTTCGGAAATGAGTTGGAAACGCTAAAATCCTCCAAGTCGACTCGCAAGAAGATATATATATATCTATTAAAAGAAGACGTAAAAGATTTCAAATTTATCTCAATTTGATAGCACCACATAACGGCTTAAAGTAAAACAATCAGATAAGGAAACTTGAAAAAAATAGATAAAGCAAAGTAATACATGACATCAAAATAATTTTTAATTTCGTCAACTGCTAGTTCCTGAGCTTCTCCATTTGTGTTTACAAATAATCCTCCTCCACCATTTTCTACATTCACACCAGGATTCCCACAATTCGCGTTTGTTTGTGTTCTATATGACTCCTTATTAATTTTATGAGTTATTGTTGCTGTAACACAGTCTTGCCCTTTGTGGATGTACTTAAATAAGTATTTAATAGATTGGGCTTGATTAAACCACTCAACATTTATATGTGCATTATAACCAAGAAGAAGCTTTTTGTTATAGGGAACAACAAACATGTTATCCAACTGTATTCCTTTTTTCTCAACTGTACAACCTTCTTCTCTTCTACGATATATTGGATCTCCTTGTGAATCAACTGTAGTTTTGCCAAGTATTTTCCGAGGAAAATATTTGGTACAACGCCCATATTGCATACATGGAGAATCCTTTTAACCAACACCACATGGACCATGAATCATTGTGTCCCTTACAACCTCGTATAGTCTAGATTCTTCATTCCAATCTGGAATTTCAGCTGATATTATTCGATCAATATCATCGGAACTTGGAAATTTGGCTGTTGGATCCATGAATACTAAAATATGCGCATGTGGAAGACCTCTTTTTTTGAAACTGTACAGTATACACAGCTACAAAAAATAAGACAAAACAATATTAGGAATCAGAATTTATAATTAAAATTGTTAAAATATGCTTACCAGAAACTGTCTTTCCGAGTAAATGTTTTTTCGTCAAATCATCCATCAAACTATCGAGCTTTACTTTGAATATTCTGCTGCACAAATCTGGTCTATCCTCGGATCTTGTCAGTTCTGGTCACTTTGGATGACATGTAAATGTAATAAAAAGATCTGGAAAGCCATAGTATTTGAATATAGACATACAATCCAAATACATCTGATGCATATAACTTGGACCACCTGTGAAAGATGATGGTATGATAACTCGATTACCCTCCATAGGAAGGGAAGAATAACCATCATTTGAAGCAGCCACAAATTTACTATAATTCAACGTCCTTAAATTTGACTGTTTTTTTTTGGATATACCTTAGTTAATGACTTTCAATCATTGTATATGCATCAACCAGAAACTGCTGAAGTAGACGCCTTGAAATAAGAAGTACTTGGGACCCAACCTTACGAATCTGAATTCGATAGGCAAAGAATTCCCTCATGCTGGTATTTGGTTTCTTTCTTTTGTTTATTCCCGTATAACCATTCTTGATACCCAAACGAAAACCATCCTCTCCATAAGGAAAAACCAGTGGATATTGAAGTGGTAGATAGCAAGGATGCAACTCATTGAACCTTTTTAGATTTCCAGAATTTTTTTCCAAAATAATATCCCTATTATCCATATTTAGCGTAAAATTCCAACTACCAAAGCTGCAACCTCAGACAAAGTGGGGAGATTGTAAACTCGCCCATCCTTATGAGGGATGTGTATTAAAACCAAAGACAATTCTTCACATTCATATTCATCGTTGAATCTGTCAATTGAATTACGGAATGTCTGGACATGAACATTGCACTTCCTTAGCATTTCCATAATAGACTCAACCAAATGGGCTCTTATTTTGCTTCTCTCTAAATTCTCACTGTAAATATATATAAAAACATTGATAATTACAAAGCAGCAACATGATTTAACAGCATTAAGGTATATATATATATATATATATATATACCTTAATGCTGTTATCCTATTATGAACATCATTCTGAGTATCATGTATATACAACTGTGAGAGCTTCGCTGATTCAGCAGGCTTTGGTTTCACACCCCCAATCAAATGATAAGTCTTGCCATGTAGTTTAAAAACCTTGGGACCTTTACCTTGGTTGATTGAATTATCAATCTTTCCTCCAAAAGAAGTAAATGAGAACATCATGTTCATGCTTACTGATAACATCATCATTAGTGAGAAGGCTCTGAAGTAATGCCGGAGTGTCCGTGATAATTGGCAGTTTGATTTTACCTTGCAAACAACACATAGTGAAAATAGGTCTTCTTGTTTTCCTGTTTTTACTTATCCTTTCATTATACCAAAAGAGTGCTCCACATTTAGGACACTAGTTTCCAATATCGCCAGCATCTTTGTAGCCTTCAAAAAGAAAAAGTGAATAAATATTATAATTTTACTACCTTTATCGCAATTCAGGAACTTTATATAGAGAGACATTTTTCTACCTTCTTCTATAGGAGAAACAGTTATTGGAGAACGCTCTCCCTTTTTACTTTTCTGCTTTAAAAATTCCAAATTTTGTCTATTATATCTAGCAATCTCTTTTTGGTATTCCTCCCGTTGTTACTCGACTCTTTGAATTTCATTTTCATCATCAATGTTAGTATCAGAATAATTATGATAAGCATTATCCACATTAGTTGTATCTTCCTCCCAAAAACCATCACAACTCTCTGTAAAGAAGCATTGTTAAAAGACAATAACATAGTTTAGGAGAGTTAAGGAAGTGATAGTACGAATATCAATGAGTAGACAATAAGATGATTAAAAACATTGCATTACCTTCTGAATCTGATTCAACTGATGAGATGACCGAATTGCCAGTACCATTCATTTGACTATCAATAAATGTAGGACATCTATTCGTAGATTGCATCATATTAGGTTGGCCACTCAAACTATTACTTTTTGTAATCATTGATTGAAGTAAGCTTGTGAATGATGAAGTGTACGATATATTGACAGTTTTATTTTCCGGGGGACTCGCATAGAATGGTCGTTGTGCTTGTTTAGCAGAGATATCGACCATTGTACTTAATCCAGCGCATGCATTTTTGGTTCAGTACATTTTCTCTTCCCGCTGAGAATGGTATGCATGTGTGTTCTAGCAACCCGTTCATTAGTTTCTTTCAAGTTATATATATACCACCAAAAGAAATATTGCTCATATGTGTGCCTGTTATAAAGAAAAAAAAAAGCATATTCAATCTTTATGCATAAAGCATTAGAGCCCACTAAATTAAAAAAAAACATTCTCATGTTAATACCTGATATATTAACCATTGATGGACTATAACCAACTGGATTTAAAGCTTTGCTTGGTTCCATAAAATTAGGAGTTCCCACCAAAAGACAATGTTGTGGTGCCATTGATTGAAGCACATTTGTGAAGGATGTTGGGTTGGGTAAATAGACGGCATGGTTTGTTGGACGACTGCTGCAGGATTCTGGCATTTATTTCATTTGAGATAATCCTTCACAACTTGGTGGCTTGTTACATTTCATTTCGCGCAGAATGCTAATTCTTTGTGGGTTACATCTTTTAGACCAACAAAAAAAATGTGCATTAGGTGTAAATTATATGAACCCAAATAATTTGGAGTTGGGTCTTAACTGACCTGGGTTAATACTTATATCCACTGGTGCTTCATCTCTTATTAGGTTCTAGGTTCTTCTCACTACCTACCGGATTCAAAATAATCGACTGCAAATGTCAATGAAGGTAGACTTGAACATGAAATAGAGGAAAAGAGGTAATACAACATGAATTAACCTTGTTTTAATCTTTTCGGTGGACGATTATCGTTTAAATTTTCCTTTCCAGCCTTATGTTTCTTTCAATTCATGACAACGATTGTGTGCTTCAAATATGTAAAAATAATTTGCGCTATGAAAAGGATGATATCATAGGAACGTATTGCTGCTGATATTGTAATGCCATAAGGAGCAAAATTTACTTTCTTAAACTCAGAACTGTTTTGCAATCGAGTTTTAATAAAGGAAAAGTTTTAATTACATAAAAATTTTGTATATTTCAAGAATATATACATTAATTTTTGTCAATATATAGTATACATATTTAAAAATCTTATTTTTATAAAACAAATTAAATATTACAAAAACTTAACTTTCTACATGCCTTCAGTGACATTGATAGACATTATAAAATGCCTATACTTTATATTAATAGGTGTGTAATAAATTTTATTATTTTCAGGAAAACCGACAAAGAACTTGACAAACCCGATCAGAAGACGTTAAGATCATTCAAAGCATCATGAGACATAATGAAACCAATTTCCAGGTAATATTTTATACTTATAATTCCACGTAATAGAACTTAGGAATGGAACTATTCTAGTTAGGTATGGAATAGAACCGAAAGTTGATTGTGTTTAGTATAAAGTCGACTTATGTATACATGCCTTGAATGATTTTTTATTTCTCTTATGTTTAGAACTTTTCTTAAAGTACAAAACATCATCTTATCAAGAATAGAGACAGACTTACTGTCTAAAAAATTATATAATTCCTTTTGAAAAATAATAAATCTCTGATCTGTCAGATTCAAATTGTTGAAATTCATAACAAACATTTTTTGTTTGTTTATGAGGTTTTACATCCTCATCTCTAAACTGTAATCTTATTCACATACAAAATGAGATTCATATGAAAAACAAAAAAAAAGATAATTTGAATAAAGTTTTATATTAATTAAGTAAGGAAGACAAAAAGGTAGGTTCAGAATTTACCATGGTAAAAATTAAAGTAAAAAAATAGAAAAACAAACATAAAAAAAACAGTATCTAAAAGGAAAGCCTCTTTCACTGGAATCAATAGATTTAATTTTCAGCCACTTAATTCATTCTCTCCCTTCTTGATCCTCAATGCCAAGACAACTTTTGTATCATTATTCTCGTCAAAGTCTCTCAACAAATCTCTAATCGGGATTCCACACCGTTTAGCTGGTGTTAGTTTATTAGAATGTTTTGATTGGGAGGAACTACTAATTCCCTTCATACAACCCTGGTACAATTGCCTTGACATAATTAACATAAAAAAACTATGATTATAAATCTATAAACAATTAAGAAAAAAAACAATACCTCGATTTTCATAGAAACATTTGAAAATGATGAGAAGACCGTGTGTTGACTTCCCTGCAATAATTGAGTACATTTAAAAATACTAAATTATCATTTTTTGGAATATTCTCTGACATTTTTGGTTGTAATAATAAGGTTAACATACCGTAGGATAATGGCTTCCATAAAACTCCTTTATCATGTCACCGTTTGTAATAATGTTGACAACCTTGAATATCTCCTTCTTGTATAGATAACTATCCTTTTCGATAAGGATCTTAAACAGATATGTCTTACCAACCAAATTCGTCAAAGCATTAGGTAAAGAAGTAGGATCTTAGATCTAAAAATCTGGTTCCAATTTAAGCCGTAATTTAAAAAGTGAATTTGCCAAAATCAACATAGTTACTTGATTCTAAAGTCATCATACCTCATTTGAAACCTTCCCAGTTAAATCCACGCAGGGTTGGTGGAGTACCCGAAATGCAAGATTATTAGACAGATGTAGTTTGATATTACTTGTATTATCAACTACAGCCAAATGTAAATTGTACTTAAATTGTAAAATATATGAGTATCATTTAAATATTAAACCCCCATATACTTAATATTATATAAAATAAAATAAATAACTTGTTCTAAAAAATATTATTACCTTGGTAATAGCTTAGGACCAATAATCTTGCATCTAGTACAGTAGAACTTGTATCCACCATCGAGAATAGTAATGACTGCATCATAATTGTCATTTGTTACGGTCAAGACTTTTGTTGCCAGACTTTACAACTCAAATAGTACCAACCCATGTCTGAATCAATGGCAGCTATTGTACACATAAAAATACATCTTTCCACCTATATAAATAGAGATCAACAGTAATATAATTATAAAGATTTAAGATAAACAAAATACAGTCACTGGTTTAGAGATCAAACATTTCTGGTCTCCAAAACCTCCAAAATTGTTTTCCTTGGAGTATGTATAAAAAAATCCCCCTTCTCCGAAATCATTGAAACCATAGAAAGATGTTTGGGCTCCACAATTGCACAAGGTAAACCATCTTTTGGCAACCTGATTAATATTAAAAACCAGTGAAATACATTTAACACTAAATAAAAAATAAGCAAATCAAATACCGGCATTAAAAGTTCAAACATAGGCTGCTTGAAAAGCTGCAACTTCATGCATTAAGGGGTTTATGTCTAGAGCAGACAACTTATATGCATTTGATATACTTCGATCTTCTGTTAACAAATGTATACCATATTACGACAAAGTTAAAACAATATTTCAGTTATAAGCTAATCAATAGTTAACAACATAACATAATTTAGTACCTTTAAAGACTCTGATCTTGCCAAATCTCAATACAAAAATAAAAACTTGTTCAATACGAAGTTGAATTGCATTGATAACATCCAATGCGAACTTTCCCCATAAAACACATGAAATCCTAATATCTCTATATAACACAAACACAACGTTTGAAATTATAGATTAAACTTTTGCATCACAAAAAGTATAAAACTTAATTTTCTTATTCAAAAAAATAAAATTTTGATACTGTATAACTTACTCTTAATTCCGTAGCTCACAGTAAATCGTTTATGTGTCTTTTCCATTGACAACAATAATTTCCAGAGAACTCACCTCAACAACCTGACCGATAACATCTACATAATGACAAAATACAATGTATAAGAGTACGGTATACACGTGAGAAAATTTTCCAATTAGAGAACAACTTCGAGAGAAAATAACTCACCAACCAGAAAGTCAGTATTTATACTTCTGTCCAATATTTCACGACAATGCACTGGCCGGAATCCAGTCACTCGTAGAGTAAATCTTCAAAAAAAGCGAATACAGGTCAAGGGTAGAAACCCTATCTTATAGGCATGTTTCTTTGTTCGATATGATCCACATGCGTGTGCAACTACAAAATTAATCAATATATTTGAACACCCTTCGTATAGAAATCCATCAAAGTGGGACACCAAATCATTAGATATAGTAGCATGTATCTTATCACCCTGCCGAATGTATAAGAAAGGACCTTAAAGTTAATACACCAAAGAGGAAGATAAATACAAATATATTTTGAAGCCTAATGACAACCAAACATTATCTCATGTCTTACACTAGAATCGACTAAAACCATCTCGATGCTCTATCCACCACGACCAGAGTATTGTTTCCATAGCCGAATTATCTTCACCTTTATTCTCCACATATTGAAAGGTTTCAATGAAGAGACTTGATCAACGGGATATCTCATAATACCGAACTCATCTGGTTGTAGATAACCATATTCCCTTTCGTGTTATGCAGTTGAATCTCATTCGGTTTTTGCTTCATTCTCAGTATCGATCGATGGTGTATGGTTTTCGTCGATCGATGTCGATTTCCCAGGCTGATGGGAAACATGAAAACACCAGCCTCTTCTATAGCAATCCCTCGGCATTCAATTGTTTCTTCACTTTGTAGTCTTCTTCATACTTGAGGTAGGTTGTGTTGTAATTGAAATCGCCATAGTAGGTGTTGACTTGTTTGGATGTTTGAGTGTCGATCGATTCTATGGGGTGGGTGTCGATCAATTGTTGGACGGTAAGGTCGTCAATCGATGAATTTGGTTGGGTGTCGATTGATGCTCCTTCTTCTGATTCCTCACCAACTCGTAATCGCAGAAGCATGTGGCCACAATGTCTGCATCATTGCACAATTCGATCAGGGTAGCCTTGTTCTTATTCTTGACAAGTTCATAGAAAACATTTTGATCAATTAGAGATATATACAACATGTTTAACTTCATATCGCATATGGCTCCGACAGTAGCCATGAATGCTCTCCCAAGTAGTAGAGAAGAGTTCCAATTTATCTTGATATCCATCACATGAAAGTCTGTTGGAACTAAGGTATTGTTGATCTGCACTCGAACATCTTTTACCATCCCTCCTGAGTTCACTCTTGAGTAGTCTACGAATGTGAAAGAATCTTTGGAGGGTGCTACTTTTAGGTTCAGCTCCTCTGCCATAGACTTTGGCATAATGCTCACTGAAGATCCAGTGTCACAAAGGGCGTTGGGATATTTGTTTCCTTTAATGAAGCATGGAACCATGAATTTTCCAGGATCACTTTCTTCTTCAAAGAGGTCCTCTACTTCATCTTCTCTCTGAGGTGATTGAACATTATCTCTATATCATCATTTGTCTCCCTTGTTTCCCTGAAAAACATCCACAATCTGTGAGTATAACAAGCCCATCAAAAGAAATATCTAGAGGAATTTTAAAAACTCTTTTAGCAAAGCTATCTATCTCCTTTTCATTGGCTTCTCTGCGTTGATGTTTGGGGATCTTTTGTCTCCTCTTTGATTGTCCCTCATCTTCTCTATCAGTATCCATAGCTTCATATGTGTCTGTATTCTGTTCTGAAACTGTCACAGTCGGACGTACAATCAAACTCGCATTGAGGTTAGGTAGTCAAACTGGGGTTCTCTCCTATCGATCGATGCTAAGTGTTTACTGTCGATCGATGTCACGAGAACTATATCGATCGATGTTAGTCGATTCACACGAATACACTGATTTTGTAGGTTTCACTGTCGATCGAGACACTCTGGTTGGTGTCGATCGATGCGAAGGAGAAGTGCCGAGTGATACAGAATTTTTCACACGAAAATCGCTATATTGGGGTGTCTCTGTCTTGAATTCCTACCAGAAATCATCATCAATCAAGGCATTTACGTGGTGCCTTTGTCCAGCCTCGATTTTCTCCTTAATCAAGATCTCATGCTTCTTAAGGGTCTCACTTTTTTTCATAACCTGATTCTCTAATTGCTTCACATGAGTGTTGAGGTTTTCGAACTTGGTATTGAGGTTGAGGTACAAAACATCTATCGTTCCATTGAAATCCAAAGTCATCTTCTGCTGTCCCTCTAAAACTTTGTCAACCATTGCTTCAATCTTGCTTTTATGACCTTCTAGAAGAGGATTCTGGTAGTAGGAAGATCCATAAGTCATGTTGTTGGTGAAGGGCTTTTGCTGTGAATTTTGATTAAAGTTACTCCTTTGACCAGTACCATAGGAGTTCCTGTTGAAGCCTAAATTCCCTCGTCTTTGGAAAATATTCTCATCAATGTAGTTTACATCCTCTTCTTCAATCTCATCTTCTCCAGATTTGGTTGCTTCCACTTCTGCGAAAGTAACCTGCTTCTTGAAAAATCTTTGAACACAATTCAGTTTTGCCATGACATCTTCAGTCTGCTCCTTGCTTACAGCTGGAGCTGTTTTTCTTCTCTCAAAGTCAGTGTTCTTGGTGCTGCTGTTAGATACCAGATTCTCAATCAATCTGGTAGCTTCTTCAGGGCTTCTGGTGCTGAAATTTTCCTCACTAGCTGTGTCCAAAGCCATCTGATATTGTAATCCAATACCTTTGAAGAAAGTGCTAAGAAGTTTCACTTCGTTGAACCCGTGATTTGGACAGTCTCTCTGATATGACTTGAATCTGATCCACGAGTTCCTGAAAGATTGTGAAGGTTCTTGTGAAAAGTAGCAATCTTGCTCCTCATATCTTCTGCTCTTGCGTCGTCAAAGAAGTTACACAAGAAAACATTTTTGATGTCAGTCTAGGATGTCAGGGATCCTGGTGGTAGTTTCTTAAGTGGTAGTTTCTTAAGCCAATAAGAAGCTTCTCCAGCAAGTGAGTACTTGAAGAGCTTACAGAAAAGATAGTCCTCAGGGACTCCATTGGCTTTAATAGCAGTCACTAGATCCTCAAATTGCTCCAGATGATCCATAGGGTTCTCATGGCGCAACCAATGGTAAGGTGTCTGCGCTACAAGTCCGAAGAAAGCGGGCTTGATCTCAAAATTGTTTCTCTGAAAATATGGAGGAAAAATGGTGGATTTGTTGGCGTAGAACTGGTCTGGACGGTTGTAGTCAGCCAGCGTTCTCTGAGCAGCTTGGGCGTTAGCTTCAGGTTTAGCTATTGCAGCGTCTTCTTCTGCTTCTGTATCAGGGAGTACAGCCCCCTGATGATATATCTTTTCACCTGCTGCATTACGCAGATGACCGTTAAGGTTATGCAAGTCTTCATTCTCATTTTGAACCATTATTATAGGTGTAGCCATCTGAACTTGTCTGCTGTCGTCAATCAATGCGGGTGAGATATTGTCGATCGATGCAAAGCGATGAATGTCGGTCTATGCTAGAGTTCTGATGTCGGTCGATGCTATCCGTAAAGAAGTGTTGGTCGACGCTGAGTAGATGTCGTCGCTCGATGCTTGTCGTCTTTCTTTGCGGATCATACATTTGAGTTTTTGTGGGTTTGAGAAGAGTAATTCTTGTCATTTATTGCTCCTGGTACTCTTTTGCATGCACCTGAAAAACAAAGAAAAAGAAAAATCAGTATCTTGAAAGTAAAACAAACCTAGACTAAACCCCAGAAATTAAATCTAATGGCGATCAATGTTCCCCGGTAACGGCGCCAAATTTGGCATGGGTGTGTTTATTGTTCTAGCAGGGTATAAATATCCTAAACAATTAACTATCAAATTGACCATTAATCCTAACACACCAAACAATACTCTTGCCAAGAGATACCAGGTGTAGTACTTAGGGATAGAACCCACAGAGAACAATGGCACACAATATATTTCTTACTTCTAAAGGTTAAGCTAGGTGATTGTATATATATATTGGTGACAAGTAATCAGACTAAGGAAATATTCTTATTGGAAGATGTAGATGCAATATGGAAATATGCCAATAATATAAATATGGAATTACGCTAATAATTTAAATATGGAAAATATGCTACTAAACTAACTAGATGCAAATGTAAATATGTTAGATCTAGGGTTTCAAGCTCAATGAATTATAGGGAATAAGAAGCACATATATGTAAATATTCTAGAACTCAAATATTAACTATTTTGACCCTTTTAACTCCAAATCTCGTATGCGAGCAAAAAGAAAGGCCATCGATCGACGGCTAAGGCCTGGTGTCGATCGACGGTGAAAACAGAAGGAAGTGTGAACGAGATTTGATATGTTCACCAAGATAATTAGACCAGCTCTCGCATGCGCCGAACAACCTAGTTCAATGGAGTCTATTATGGCATAGAACCTACTCTCGTAGTCGTCTGTGTCCTACTTTCGAGATCCTAGTTAGCCACTCTAGAATGCAAGCATTAAGCGCAACTCAATTGATGGATATTAAATTAACCTAGCAATCCTACTTTTGGGCTAATCCATGATTGTTATCATTCAACCCTAAATCTAGTTGATAACCACTCAGACATAATCAAAGTAAGAATAATAATCTGAATATGATGCATAAATTAAATATTGGGGTTTCAATACAAAACTCCCAAAGGAGTTATGAATCTTCTCCCCTAATAGAATACTAAAAACTCTAGAACTTTGCACCGTACTCGCTTATGTTACTGGCGTCATACACAAAGTATAAATATAAAACCCTAAAATATAGGTCAAAACTCGTCTAGGGGCAATCTTGTAATCTTTTGTCTTGTCTCTAACTTGGGATTGAAATCGGTTGTATGCGAATTGGTCATCGATCGATGTAAAGTATTCAGCATCGATCGATATTGGTCATTTAACATCGGTCGACGTCAAGAAAGTGTTATCGATCGACGACAATCTTGTACTTCGACTCTCTCATTGATCAGCTGCGGATTATTCTCCTTTAAATGCTCCAAAATCTCCAAGTATCTCCATATATCTCCAGAAAGTACCTGGACCTGTAAAAACCTTAAAACATAGCCTATACACAAACAATAGACCCTAAATATAGCCTATAACATGACCTTAAACTGGTAATAAATAGGCTATATCAGTTCTTTATTTGATTTCTATTCTATATCTATTATATTCATCTATGATTTCTGTGACAAAGATCATGTTGAGTAGATCTCTTGTTAGGTTTAGGGTTTATTAATGGTATTGATGGATTAGCCAAACAATACAATTGCTAGGGTGATTATTAGATCTATCAATATAATTGTGTTTATTAATGTTCTAGAGTAGCTAACTATAACCCTGATCATAGGATAGTTAGGGGCAAGCGAGAGCATGGTCTACTACCAGAATTAATCTTGTTAAGCTAAGGCTGCTAGAACCAAACTAGATTTGATTTAGTTAATTTTGTGAACTTATCCAATAAGGTCATAAAGTTTGACTCAAGAGACCATTGACGACGAAGGATCATTGCCATCGATCGACTGTCATTTCGTGTCAATAAGCGAGAGCTGAGACATCGGACTTAGTCAATAGATTAGACTCGCAGCGAGAGCTGGTCGTCTTTTACATTAGATATTTAGTTCTACGATTAATACCCTTCGCTTATATCCTCTATAATCCACTTGCCTAAAACCCAAGATCTAACTATTTATTATTATTGTTTACTTACCAATCAATCAATTATCTGCTATATTAATTTCCTGCTTATTAATTTATTTGCCTAGCTTAATCGCGACTGTATTGAGTTTATTGTGTGCCCACGCTCCCTTTGGATTCGATCCCTAAATACTACAATTTGACCTCTCTTGGCAAGAGTAGTTCGTAGGGTTTAATTGATAGAGTTTGCATTAAAATACATAAAAACCCTCATGTGACAACACTTATTCTTTGCTCGTTAGAATTTAAATTGTTCGTATTTAACGGTAACAGTTTACTTAACACCAAAATTGCCTCAACTATACGAGTAATTTGAACTACTTGTGAAACTAACATTGTACCAAAGGTTTTTTCTCGGAGAAATCATAAAAACGCTTAAAGTCAAGAAACGGCCCGAAACGGCCAAAAAAGCAGCTAAGAGACACTTATGATTTTTGACGACATTGAGCCCAATGTCACTATGACAGTCTATCCATTGTTTGCAGGAAGAGGTAAATGTCAAGTTTCAACATATAAACACGAAGATCGGGAAAAATGGATTTTCATAAAGCGATAAACTCTACCTAGGGGCAGAAAATGAAAGGACGCCCGAACCAGAAGGCATATATAAGGGAAACTAAAGCAAGAAGTGCTGGGATCCGAGGATTAGGACTTAGAGAATTCTTTTTATCTTAGAAAAACTTAGAACTAGACTATCAAGGTTAAAAACTTATTTTCGGTTTTGTTCTACGATTCTCTTTGTTAACAGTTCTCTATTCATCTTGTTTTGCGGTCAAATCTTGTAAGCTCTGATCTCGTTAATCAAGCAAACGCATCCGTACAGATAATCCGGATCCTCTGGGAAATTAGGGTTTCCAGACTTTCTTTATTTTACAGAAATCGACAGTGCGAATTTTGGTTCCCACAGTGTCGCACTAGAAGGAGGGGGGGGGGTCGGATTCTCTAACTCAAAGATCACCGAACAATTAAGACATGATATGCCTAACCTAACGGGCAGTGACGTCATCTCCTTCAAGGAAAGAGCAACGGCTGATATCATCTTCAAAGACACCCTCGGGAGAATGGAAATCAATCTATCCGAAATCACGGAAAGCCCAAGCCCTCTAGTAGGACTCTCAGGGGAAGCTCACGGTTAAGGTCGGGAGCATAACAAAAGTCATGGAATATCTAATCATAGATCGACCAACATTGTACAACATGATCGTGGGAACTCCATGGATGAACTCGATGCAAGCAGTTCCATCGAGTTACCACATATGCGTTAAGTATCCAGCTCCTCACGGAATCGAAACAATTTGGGGAGATGGGAAGGTATTGCAAATCTGTTTTGATGCGGAATTAAAACAAAAATATTCGTCAACAGAAACAACGCCCAAGAAGAAAAAGAAATCATCTTTCGTCGACGACTCCCTGGAACAAGATGAAATAGAAATCTTCTAGCAATTATGAAAGCTCGAAGCTTTGGAAGGAAAACATGAACCGACATGCGAGCCGGTTGTCTTGGTATGCCTCGACAAGGCATTCTCGGAACATTGCGTCAAAATCGGTGATAACCTCAGTGAGCCTCTAAAAACAGAGCTCATTGCCTGCTTAAAAGAACCTTCACACATTCGCCTGGGCCGTAGAGACATGCCAGGGATTGACATCAACGTAACATGTCATGAACTTAACGTCGATCTGAATTTCAAATCCGTCAAACAAAGAAGGTGGAATTTGGGACCCGAACGTGCCACTGCAATCAACGAGGAAGTTGAGGAACTCCTCAAGGTGGGCTCAATAACAAAGGTCAGCTACCCAGACTGGCTTGCTACCCCCGTTGTCATCAAAAACAAAAATTGAAAGTGGTGAGTCTGCGTCGATTTTACCGACCTCAATAAATCTTGTCCTAAGGACAACTTTCCACTGCCACACATCGATTGTCTAGTAGAAGCAATTGTCGGAAATAAACTCCTCTCTTTCATGGATGCCTTTTTGGGCTTTAATCAGATCATGATGAATCCGGACGATCGCGAGAAAACTGCGTTCATCACAGATCAAGGCACATATTGCTATAAAGTAGTGTCGTTTGGTCTAAAGAACGCATGAGCCACCTATCAACGACTCGTTAAACGTATGTTTTCCAAAAAACGCGGAAAATCTATGGAGGTTTACATTGACGATATGCTCGTTAAATCTCTCGAAGAAAAAGACCACGTCATCCATTAACAGGAATGCTTTGAGAGATTGAACCTGCGTAATATGAAGCTAAACCCCGCAAAATGCAGATTCGCTGTCGCATCCGGGGAATTCCTCGGATATCTTGTGACATATTGAGGGATCGAAGTGAATCCAAAAAAAATCAACGAATTGATCGATATGGCCTCCCCGAGAACAAAACGAGAAGTTCAGAGATTAACCGGAAGAGTCGCAGCACTCAACTGTTTCATATCTCGATCAATTGATAAGTGTATCCCCTTTTACGACACTTTGAAAAGGATCAATATTTTTGAGTGGTCTGAAGAATGCGCGAAAGCTTTCAAAACGTTAAAATATTACTTGACCACTCCCCTGGTTCTCGCCAAACCAATGGAAGGAGAAACATTATTCATGTATATCACGGTATCAGCGACAACCGTAAGTTGCGTCCTCATCAGAGAAGAACGCGGAGAGAAGAAACCAATTTTTTATATAAGTAAAACCTTGTTAGACGCCGAAACACGATACCTACTAAAAGAAAAATTAGCACTAGCAGTAGTAATGGCGGCTCAGAAATTGATACCATAATTCTAGTCCCACGCAATCGTAATCCTCACCACTTACCCGATCTGACGTTTCTACATAAACCCATCAATCAGGAAGACCAGCAAAATGGCCAGTCGAACTAAGCGAATATAACATTGAGTCTCGAACGAGAACGAGTGCCAAGTCTCAAGTGCTTGCTGATTTCTTGGTCGAACTTCCAATGGAGGGAACATTAAACCAAGAACAAAATTTTACATGGGATCTCCACGTCGATGGATACTCATTCGAACAAGGATCAGGAATCGGAATTCAGCTAACTTTACAAACCGGAGAAGTGCTGGAACAATCCCTTTGGTTGGTCTTTCACGCCTCAAACAATTAAGACAAATATGAAGCAATTATTGCCTAATTACGATTAGATCTCGGGCTTAAAATACGCAATGTCCATGCCTACTGCGATTCCCAACTTGTCGCAAAGCAGGTCAGCGGTGAGTACGAAGCTAGGGACAAAAGAATGGACTCGTACCTGAAACTTGTCCAAAATCTTGCCTAGGAATTCAACCAATTCGCACTCACACGGATACCCCGCTCAGAAAACATGCCAGCCGATGCTTTGGCGGCCCTGGCATTAAGCTCTGATCCATGACTTAGACGAGTAATCCCCGTCGAATTCATCGAACACCCAAGCATCGGACCACCGATCGTCGTAAAGTTAATCAATCTCCAGGATGATGATATCGACGAATTCAACAACCAACCTGAAGAAAACATAGAATTATCCGACTACGGCTGCGACAAAACATGGTTGGAAACTATCCGAGCGTACATCCCCAGAAAACTTCCTATAGAAAAATGGGCATCCCGGAAAATCAAAACCCAGACCGCACGACACGTCTTAATGGATGGAGAGGTCTACAAATGGAGACTCTCTGGACCTCTCATGACATGTGTAGAAAGGGGAAAAAGCCTGAAATATCATGGAAGAAGTCCATTCTGGATCTTGCAAAAATTACTCCGTCGGAAGATTCCTCGCAATTAAGATAAATCGCCACGGTCACTATTTGCCAATAATGGTTCATGACTGCAAAACATTCGCGCGGAAATGCGAGAAATGCCAGAGACATGTACCAAAAATCCGCCTGCCCGCTGAGGTCCTCTCTTCCATTTTTTTGCCCTATTCATTCATGCGGTGGTCCATGGACATCGTCGTTCCCTTGCATAACTCGAAGCAAAAATGGTTTCTGGTAGTCCTAACAGACTTTTTCACAAAATGGGTTGAAGCAGAATCTTACGCAAGCATTAAAGACGCTCAAGTCGAAAGCTTTGCTTGGAAAAATATCATCTTGAGACATGGAGTCCCGTATGAGATCGGAACGGACAATGGATCTCAGTTTATTTCAACTAGATTTGAGGCGTTTTGCAAAAAATGGAAGATATGATTGACCAAATCGACTCCCGGATATCCGCAGGGAAACAGCCAAGCTGAAACCATCAACAAAACGGTACTAGATGGCCTCAAGAAATTTTTAGATGCCAAAAAAGTTAGTTGAGGGGAGGAACTCGAAGGAGTCCTTGGTCCCATTGAACCACACCAAGACGGGCAATGGGAGAAACTCTTTTTTCCCTCGCCAGGGGACATGATGCATGATCCCAGCCAAAGTTGCATTTCCCAAAGTACGAAGGAGGCTGCTCCTCGAATTGGAAAACCTTAGCAGCTCGATGCTACCGGACGATCTCGACCTCATCAACGAGCGCCGGGATCAAGCGCTCATACGAATCCAGAATTGCCAACAAGCTGCCGTGAAATACTACAACTCAAACATTTGAAATCGCAGGTTCAGCGAAAGCGATCTAGTTCTACGCAATGTTTTCCAAAACACCACTAAACTAAACGTGGGAAAACTTGGAAAAAACTGGGAAGGACCTTCCAAATTGATAAAGGTCGTCCGACCAGGAGCGTACGGAATCGCTAACATTCAGGGCGTCAAAATTCCAAGAATTTGGAACGTGATGCACCTCAAAAAATATTACCACTAAACAATCGCTCCGCAACCAACTTAACTACAAGACGACTTGATCCCCGAAAAGGGGTACGTTGGCAATTCATCGCAAGACGAGTTCAGCTGCCCCTCCCAATAAGAAGGAGGGGGGGGGAGTGGATACGTATACGTATACCCATATACTCCCAAGTTCAAAATATTCGCTCATGTACTCGATATTTGTGAAACTTTTTTCAACAATAAGAAAACGCAATACGGATTTTACAAGCTTCGTAAAATTATGAGGCAAATGCTCGATCTTGCAACTTGCCTTGCTTAAAGAAGCCAAAGTAAGAACCATCAATCGTACTCATAAAACACTTCGAGCCCGCAAACATTTTACCACAAAATGAAGCATAAGAAAAACTCAAATTTTGACATAGCGAGACGTCGCTAACGCTTGAAGAACTGTTTTTCGCTAATACTTTCCAAACGGAACCCTCATCTCAAATCACTTTCTCAAACAAGTATCTTTCGCAAAGACTCAAAAAGGTAATATCTAGCGATATGTTTGTTGCTGATCACAACAAACTCTCAACGTTCTTAACAGACTATGCCATCTCGTAAAGATAGCTCTCACACATCTATCACAAGGATAATAACGCTATAAAAGAAATCTAAAATTTTGGTCAGCACTTCCAGATGATTTAAAAATTTTCATTGGAGAGATGCTCGATTCCTACTATACAAGTCATATAAGCCGAGAATCTATCGCGGACTTCAATTGGTACGAAATCAGGTTAAAATCGCGACAGGTAACCCGAAAGCTGATTATTTCATCGCAAACCTTAAACCGAGAATAAACCTAGGCCTTGCCCTAAACCCAGTACACTGGTATCTAACATCTCTAGGCATAGTATCAAATCGACACGAGAGCCCAAAATATGTCTCTTTGCTTATATTTGGGCATCCTCAAAAATCTGGCAAAGTCAAATTTTGCGAAAAACCCTCGAAACGGACCATGTATATAGCAATTCGCCCAGATATGAGATGAAAACTCGTAGTATCCCTGTACACTACCACAAATATTCATACGCTCTTAAAACACAAAATAAAATTCATTTAAAGCAGCAAAGCGGCAGGGATTCGAAGCCGCATGCGGCCAGTCCCGAAATGAAAATGCGGCTACACGTGGCCGAAACAAACATAAACCATGACAAAAAAATATAACAAAAGTCTCGAACGACACTACAACCTCACTCATCCTCCAAGCACAGAACCTTATCTTTGCCCATCACCTCGTCCAAATTCGGGGCCGCGCCGCCTCCGTCTTCTTCGACCACGAGACCTTGCCACTCCGGGTTATCTGAGCACGACGGAAGGATACACTCGGACTTAAGGCCAGAAAGGATCAGATCGAATTCACCCTACACATCCACGACCACCTCTTTACTAACGAAGAACTTAGCCTCCTCAGCACGTGGAGATGGGGGTAATTTTCCCTGAAATAACTGAATCTCGTCAATCCCCCCTCCCTTCGATTGACGCCAGAGACAGGTCTCAATTACGAAGCATCACCAGGGAGTCAAGCTAATTGGAGATCCTTCCCAATTGAGCCTGAAACTTGGTACAAAGAGAATTTTAATCTTTTCAATCACGAAACTCATCGACCCTTCTCTACTCTGAAGTTGTCGCTGAAGTCAATGAACCTCTGAAGCCTTAGTCTTCCTTGAATGTTTAGCCTTAAGTAAATAACTTGAAGTCTTCCCAAGACCTCGCTTGAGCACACCAATCCGAGCCTCAAACTGAGATACTTCAAAAGAATGGGAGTCCTTGATAACCTTCAACCATGCCTCGAGCGACGATGACGTATCATGTGACTCCGCCAACTCTTATTTAAGACGGTCAACCTCTGATCCGCAATCATTGATCATGCCCTCGATCAAAGGCACAAACTGCTAAAAACAAGATGGCAATCAGAGAACGACCAACGTACTCACAAAGAAACACTCTTGAGACAAACTTTGGCACGATGTTGCGGCATCAGACCCAAACCAGACGCTCCTACTGACAAATGATCAGCCTTGACTCCCTTGGTGCATCTCCTCTTCTTAGTCGCGTCGAGATTAGCGCATGGTCTTTTACGACCCCACGAAGCAGTATTCTGAGTGGCGCTGGGAGCACGCAGTCCCCAAACCTTCTCTCTATTGGCAAAAGGAGTAGGCATCTACTCAGAAGTCGGGTTGGATCTGGCGACAAGAATAGGAGTCATAGACGAAACTGACGGTTGGGCTATGGCCTCAGGGTAAGGTACAGCAGTAATGGTCACCCCTTCATCAGAAGTAACATGGTGCAAGGGCGGTTCCTCGACCGGGAAGCCGAGGCGTCAGCCAGAGTAAGCGGGATAGCATGCGTTGGACTGACCACTCCTCGGCATCATTGCGATCCATCTCATCCTGAAAAGAGAGGAACTCGGCAATATGAGCCGGAATGGCTCCAGGGACAGGATAGTCCGACGTGCTCGCATGAAGGGACTTGCTCATCTCAGCATCATGACTCTTCTGGCTGCTACGGGAAGAAGACATCTTTGTGGAGGGAAGTTTTTAAGAAAGAAGACAGAGAAAAACTTAAAAAATTGAGAAAGTGTGAAGTGGATGAAGGATAGGAGTCCAATACTTATAAGAAATTAAGGGCGATATACCTTTCTGCATTAAAATAATTGACAAAACTCTTTCGAGGAAATTTTTTCATATTTGTAAATTCTGATTAACAACATCACTCGGTCGAAAGAATCACGCCCAAAGCTTACGATCTGGGGGGTTAACAGTTGGAGTCAAAAATGGTAATCTCGAAACCAACGTTGATATAGCCTATTTATTACCAGTTTTAGACCATGTTATAGAGTCTATTTAGGGTCTGTTATGTGTGTCTAGGCTATGTTTTGAGGTCTTTACAGGTCAAGGTATGTTTTGGAGATATATGGAGATACTTAGAGATACTTGGAGATTTTGGAGCATTTAGAGAGGAACAATCCGTAGCTGATCAATGAAGTGAATCGAAGTATGAGATTACCATCGGTTGACGATACAACGTAGGCATTGACCGATGTTACATGACCAAGATCGATTGATGTTGCACATCTGCCATCGATCGATGTCCAGTTCGCAGACAACCGACTTTCAAGCCCAAGTTAGAGACATGACACAAGATTACAAGATTACACTTGGACAAGTTTTGACCTAGACTTTAGGGTTTTATATTTATACTTTATTTACTGCACCATGCTAAGGGCGCTAGTGCTTGTGGAGCAAGTGCAAGAGCTTGTGTGTGTGTGTGTGTTAGGGTGCTAAGTGTTTCTAAGTGTGCTTTGAAACCCTAATATTTTATCTATGCATTTTATTCAAATTATTATTCTTACTTTAATTATGTCTGAGTAATTGTCGACTAGGTTTAGGGTTTATCAATGGTACTGATGGATTAGCCAAACAATAGAATTGTTAAGGTAGTTATTAGATATATTAATAGAATTTTGTTTATTGCTTGTGTTCTAGAGTAGCTAACTATAACCCTGATAATAGGATAGTTAGGCGCAAACGAGAGGATTGTCAACTACCAGAATCTATTCTGTTGAGCTAAGTTGCTAGAAACAAACGAGAGTTGATTTAGTCAATCTAGTGAACTTATCGAACTAGGTCATAACGCTTGACTCAAGAAACCATCGATCGATGCTGGATCATTGCCATCGATCGACGGTCATTCCATGTCAACAAGCGAGAGTTGAGACATTGGACTTAGTCAATAGATTAGGCGCGCATGCGAGAGCTGGTGTCTTTTACATTAGATTTTGAGTTCCACAATTAAATACTTTTAACTTCTATCTACAATAATCCACTTGCCTAAAACCCTAGATCTAGCATATTTTCATATTTACCTTACTAGCATATTTCCATATTACATTACTAGCATATTTTCATATATACATTACTAGCATTTATCCATATTTACATTATTAGCATATTTCTTTATTGCATTTATACCTTCTAATAAGAAATATTTCCTTGACATGATTACTTGCTACCAATATATATAGTTACCTAGCTTAGCCTTTAAAAATAAGAAATCTATTGTGTGCCATTGTTCTCTGTGGATTCGATCTCTAAGTACTACACCTGATCTCTCTTGACAAGAGTATTATTGTTTTATGTGTTAGTATTAAGGGTTAATTTGACAGTTGTTTCTTTAGGATATTATTACTCTATTAAAACATAAAAACACACCCACGACAAACGTCTAGGATCACATCTCTTAAAGAAAAAACTTCTTAGAATAATTTCAGAAAAAGGTCCTAAGTAGGAAACCCCAGAACGACGACCGTGTCAGAAATACGAACAGTGCCAAGTTGGATCAACCAATCCGACTCGCCCGATGGCGAGTTGGATTCACCACATCCAACTAGCCATCATCGAGTTGGATCAACCACTCTAGCTTTCATGATGGCGAGTTGGATGCACCACATAGAACTCGCCATTAGGCGACTAGGATCAGCCCTTTCCATCCAGTGCCTCTTTGAACCTTGATCACACTTTTTTTTTGTCTCGAATGGAGTTTCCGTTGGAATTTTACGATAAAAACCGTAAAGACCTGTTTTCTCGTATGAATTCAAATTGTTCGTATAAAATGGTAACAGTTAACTTAACACCAAAATTGCCTCAAATATACGAGTAATTTGAATTACTTGTGAAACTAAAATCGTACCAAAGGTTTTCTCTCAGAGAAATCGTAAAAACGCTTGAAGTTAAGAAACGGCCCGAAACAGCCTAAAATGTGGCTAAGAGCCCACTTACAATTTCGGATGACATTGAGCTGAAGTTCACTATGACGGTGTATCAATTGTTCGCAGGAAGAGGTAAATGTCAAGTTTAAACATATAAACATGAAGATCATGAAAAAAAATAATATTTCCAAAAAGCAATAAACTCGACCTAAGGTCGGAAAAAGAAAGGACGACCGACCCAAAAAGCATATATAAGGGAAACTAAAGCAAGATGTGCAGGGATCCAAAAATTGAGACTTAGAGAATTCTTGTTATCTTAGAAAAAACTTAGAACTTAGGTGGCTAGACTAGCATGGTTAGAGAATGTTTTTCCGGTTTCGTTCTACAATTCTGTTTGTTAAAAATTCTCTATTCATATTTTTTGGTGAAATCTTGTAAGCTTTGTTCTCGTTAATCAATAAAACGCATTCTTGAAACTGACCATCAATATTTTGTTGTGTTTGTATTTTTCGTATTCGTGTGTTTACGCAGATAATCCAGATCCTCCAGGAAAATTAGGATTTCCTCACTTTCCTTATTATAGGGAAATTGACAGTAAGAATTTCAGTTCCCACACTTAGAGAGGTTGCCTGCAAAGATGTGAACTTGATAATGCTTGTTTCAATCTGTTGCATAGCCTGTGACATTGGAGATCAAACTTGATGATTAGTCAAGGATAGATCTCAATGCTATTGTGTTCTATTTTTGCTGCCATTTGATTGATGTTACAGATTCACAAGACATGATCTTTTTTTTCATTATCAATCCGAGTAGAAGAGGAAGACTTTTGCCACTGTTAAACCAATGCAGAGTGGTTGCTGGGGTGTGTGTGGACACACAAGGCAAGGTCATCACATAAGTCTTGAGGAGACTGGTGAACTAAAGGCATTGCTGCTGAATGGAAGGGTTGATCAGTGGTTGTATATGTATTCCTTGAAATGTTGCTCTCCTGATCTTAAATTTCAATGAGGCTCACTTCAAGAAGGACGGCCCTCCGCAACGTAATAAAAATCGACCCCTTGACTTGGTGAGACGTCGCCAACGCACGAGGAACCCCTAGAACAAAACCCTTACCAAAAAGCAGTCCACCTGCGACTATAAAACACACACACACACACTCATACATGTATCTTTCGTAAAAGCTCAAAAACGGTAATATCTACCAATAAGTTTGTTGCTGATCACAACGAACTCTCAACGTCCTAAACTAACTAAGTTATCTCACAAGGATAGCTCTCGTACATCCGACACAAGGATAATAGCGCTATAAAAGAAATCCAGAATGTTTGGTCAGAACTTTCGGGAGACTTAAAATTTGTCCTCGAATAGATGCTCGATTCCGATTATACAAGTCGTATAAGCCGAGAACATATCGCGGACTTTAAAACGGTGAGGAATCAGGTCTAAATCGCAATACGCAAAATGAAAGCCGATTAGTCATCGCACAACCTTAACCGAGAGTAAACTTAGGTCTTACCCTAAACCCAGCACACTGGTCTTTAACGTCTCAAGGCATTAATATCGAAAGATGCGAGATCCTGAAAGCATGCCTCTTCGTTCACATCTAAACACTCACGGAACTTTCTGCACATCTCGAACGAGCAATGAATAGAACAATCTACAAAGAAGAGTTAGGTTATAAGATAACAACTCATAATCTTCCTTCTACACGCAACCACTCGACACACTCTTAAATCTCAAATACTTTCAATATAAAGATTGGTACATTCATGAAAAGGCCGCAAAAAAGCAGGGATTCAAAGCCACACACGGCCAGTCCCAAAATAAAAACAAGACAACACTTGCCTGATCCAAACAGAAACGCAACATAAAAATGATAAAAGTCTCATACGAGACTGCAAACCTCACTCATCATCGGTCCCTGCAACCTCACCTTTGACCATCATCTCATCCGACCTTGGGGCTGCACCTTCGACGACCATGGCACCGTGCCCTCCTGCATCACCCAAGCACGGGAGAAGGAGGCCCTCAGATCTCAGACTACCAAGGATCGTGTTGAAATCACCCTCAGCAACCCTTAACTCTTCTTTGTGCGCCGAAAGCCGGGCTTCCTCGGTTCGTGGACACAGAGGCACGTCACCCTGGAATAGCCGGACCTCGCTTATACCTCCCTCAACGGACGCGAGAGCCAGGTCCCTACTCCGGATGGCCGTCAAGGAGTCGAGGGAACCAAAAATACTCGCCAAGCGAGCCTCAAATTCAGCATGAAGGGCCATCTTGTCTTCCTCGATCCCACGAGCTACCAATCGTACTTTGCTCTGGGGAAGACGCTGGAGTCGGCGTACATCCAAAGCTTTCGTATTCCTGATCTCCTTCACCTTGAGAAGGGAGCTCGCAGTCTTCCCGAGGTCTCGTTTGAGCTCGCCGATCCGAGTCTCGAACTGGCACACCTCAACGGAATAGGCGTCTTCAATAACCTTTAACTTCCTCTTGAATGACGATGACTCCTCTCGGGACTCCGCTAAATCCCCCGTAAGACGCTCAACTTCTGACCCACATTCATTGATCATCCCATCAATCAAAGACATGAACTGCACAAGCCATATAAAGGGTTAGGGAAGAATGCAACATGCTAACGAGAAAGATTTCCAAAACAGACCTTGGCAAGATATTGTGGCATCTCACTCGAACCAGATCCTCCCTGCGGTGCAGAGTCGCATTCTCCGCCTTTAGCGCATCTTTTCCTCCTAATTTCTTCGCCGGCAGGGGGATTTCTTTTTTGATTTTTTGGTAGGAAGATCGGAGCAGCACTAGGAGCATGCAGTCCCAGAATTATTTCCCTCATATCCAAAGGAGGGGGCATCAATTCTGGAGCCTTGTCCCTATCCTCAACATGAACATGAGTCGTGGATGAGCCTATAGTCTGAACCAAAATCTCCGACGGTGGTGCGAGCGCAGTTTCGATCGGGGCTAGACGCACCAACAGTTGAGCAGAAGACTGGCCAATCTCCTTCGAAACGCTACACCGGGCAAGCTTATCCTGTAAGGTTAAGAAGCCAGCCGCGTAGGCAGACCCAGCACCAGCAGGTGCCGATTTCAAAGGACTCGCAGATAGAGTTGAATCACCTATCTCGACGTCGGAATTTTTTCTTGTCACCCTGGGAAGAAGACATCTTTTTTTACGAATTTTTAGAGAGAAGGCAGAGGAAGCTTAAAGAAGTAAGAAGGTTAGAAGGGAATGAGGAATGAGAGTTTACTACTTATAGAAAAGTAAGGAGGGATAATCCCTGCAGTAAACTAACCTAAAAAAAAAGAGGTTCTCGGAAAAGTACTCTTAGTCGTGATTCCGATTAAAACACACCACTCGCCTGCAAAAATCGTCTAGGAGACTTTGCAGGCTGGGGGGCTAACTGTTGGGGTCAAAAATGGTTAGCTCGAAATCACCGACTAAGATTACAAATTCTAAAAGTAACTTGTCGAAAGAGTATTTCGGAAACAAACAAAAGCACCTCAAACCTAGGTCGTCATATGGCGATCTCGAACGTACAAACCCAGGTGCCATATGGCGACCCACACACACAGGGTACGGGTTGCCATATGGTGACCTGCTCACCAAAGATACAGGTCACCATATGGCGACCGGAACCCAGACAGTCTGGGTCGCCATATGGAGACCAAGACTCTCCAAGTCTAGGTCGCCATATGGCAACATAGGCGCTCCAAATCCGGGTCGCCTTATGGCGACCTAAACCCACAGAGTCTGGGTCATCATATGGCGTCCTAGACTCTCCGAGTCCGGGTCATCAAATGGCAACCTAGGTGCTCCGACTCCGGGTCGCCATATGGCAAACTAGACCATCACAGTCTGGGTCGCCATATGGCGACCTATACTCTCCAAGTTTGGGTCGCCATATGGTGACCTGACCTTTCAAAGACTGGGTCGCCATATGGCGACCTCTTCTCTCCAACTCTGGGTTACCATATGGCGAGTTGTGTCTCTCCTTTGTATTCCTCTTCTAGTCGCAATCAAAATGCTTTTCGTTACATCCCAATCGGAGTTTCCGTTAAGATTTTAAGATTAAAGCAAGTTAGAGTCGCCAAACGAATCCTAGATCGCCACAAACAGCTCTCATGTCGCCATATGGAGAGTGAGACTGTACTATTTGGACTCTCTCTCGGATCTCGATCGAAATGCTCTTTGTTTCTTCTCAATTGAAGTTACCGTTGGAACTTTACAATAAAAACTGCGAAGACTCATTTCCCCGAATAAAGTTCATGATTATCATATAAACGGCAACGGTTAACTCAACGCCGTAGTTATCTTAACCATACGAGAAGTACGAACTTCCTAGCTAAAGCGACGTCGTATCATCAAACGTTCTTTTGGAGAAATCGTAAAAACGCCTAAGTCGAAATACGGCACAAAGGGGGCCTAAAACGCTACTAAGAGACCCACTTGCAAAGTCATACGAAATTAAGCCCAGCAATGTTATGACGGTGTATCTTTACTCATGGAAGAAGATAAATGTCACGAAATTGGAAGATAACTGTCAAGTTTCCAAGATAACGACGAAGATCGAGATAAAAAGGAATATTTTTTCCGCGAAGTTATAAACTGAACCTAGGGTCAAAAAAGGAAAGGGGAACCGACCGAGAAGACATATATAAGGGGAGCTGAAGATAAAGTCAAGGGGGTATTTTTAGACCTAGAATAACTCTGCTAGCTTAGAAGAACTTAGAATGTAGGCGGCTGCGTACTGGAAACTCTACTTAGATTCTTCTCCATCTTTGTTCTGAGATTCTCTCTCTTTGCTAGATTTTACTCATTTTATTCTTCGAAAAATCCTGTAGCTTTGTTCTTAACAATCAATAAAACGCCTCTGTGCAACATAATATCGATATCATGTTATCTCTTTCTTCTTTGTTTTCGTGTGTTTACGCAGATAATCCAGGACCTCTGGGAAAGTTGGGTTCTCTTGGCTTTCCTTAATTTACAGAAATTGACAGTGTGAATTTCGGTTCCCACAAGTAGCTAACTAAGATCTCGAAAGTAGGACATTGACGACTAAGAGAGTAGGTTATGTGCCAGAATAGACTCCATTGAACTAGGTTGTTAGGCGCATGTGATAGCTGGTCTAATTATCTTAGTGAACATATCAAGTCTTTTTCACACTTCTTTTTGATTTCACCGTCGATCAACATCATGCCCTAGCCGACGATCGATGGTTTTTCCTTTTGCTCGCATACGAGAGTTGGAGTTAAAAGGGTTAGAATAGTTAATATTTGAGTTCTACAATATTTACATTTATGTGCTTCCAATTCCCAATAATCCATTAAGCTTAAAACCCTAGGTCTAGCATACTTACATTTGCATCTAGTTACTTTAATATCATATCTCTATATTTACATTGTTATCATACTTTCATATTTCATTTATACCTCCTAATAAGGGATATTTCCTTAAATTGATTGTTTGCTACTAATATATATATATTTACCTAGCTTAGTCTTTAGAAATAAGAAATCTATTGTGTGTCATTGCTCTCTGTGGATTTGATCCCTAAGTACTACACCTGATCTCTCTTGGCACGAGTTTTATTTTTGTGTTAAGATTAAGGTTAATTTGATAATTAATTGTTTAGGATATTCATATCGTGCTATAACAATAAACACACCATTTCAAATTTGGCGCCGTTGCTAGGGAGCATTGATCGCCATTAGATTTATTTTTTATTATTAAGTCTAGGTTTGATTTTGCTTTCAAGTTACTAAATTTTTCTTTTCTTTATTTTTCAGGTACATGCAAAAGAGTACCAGGAGAAATAAATTACAATAACTACTATTCTCAGACCCAGAGAAACTCGAACGTACAATTCGTAAAGAAAGACAATAAGCATCGATCGACGGCATCTACACAGCATCGACCGACACTTCTTTACGGACAACATCGAGCGAGATCAGAAATCGAGCATCGACCGACATCGACCACACCTCATCGATCGACAGAATCTTACCCGCATCGATCGACAGAAGCAAATGAGTTCAGATGGTTGCGACTTTAGTATTGGTTCAGAATGAGAATGGAGACTTGCGTGACCTCAACGGTCATCTGTGTAACGCAACAGGTCAAAAGATAGACGATCAGGGGACTATAATCCTTTATAGAGAAGTAAAAGCGGAAGCATACGCTGCAGTAGCTCGACCTGAAGCTAATGCCCAAGTTGCTCAGAGAACACAGGCTGACAACAACCGTCCAGACCAGTTCTACGCCAACAGATCCGCCATTCGTCCTCCAGCTTTTCGGAGAAACGATTTTGAGATCTAGCCCGCTTTCTTCGGACTTGTAGCGCAAACGCCTTACCATGGGTTATGACATGAGCATCATATGGATCATCTCGAGAAATTTGAGGATCTAGTGACTGCTATTAAAGCTAATGGAGTCCCTGAGAACTATCTCTTTTGTAAGCTCTTCAAGTACTCACTTGCTATAGAAGCTTCATATAAACTTAAGCAGCTACCTCCAAGATCTATGACATCCTGGACTGACATGAAGAACGATTTCTTGCGTAACTTCTTTATTGACGCGAGAGTAGAAGATCTAAGGAGCAAGATTGCTAATTTTTCACAAGAACCTTCAGTCTTTCAGAAACTCCAAAATCAGATTCAAGTCATACCAGAGAGATTGTCCACATCACGGGTTAACGAAGTGCATCTTCTTAGCACCTTTCTTCAGAGGTATTGGATTATAGTATCATATGGATTTTGACACATCCAGGGAGGGAAAATTCAGCACCAGGAGTCCTGAAGAAGCTACGAGATTGATTGAGAATCTTGCATCCAAAAGAAGTACCGAGAACACAGATTTTGAGAGGAGGAAATCAACTCCAGCTGCGAGCATAGAGCAGATTGAAGAAGTCAAAGTAAATCTGGATAGTGTTCAGAAGTTTCTCAAGAAGCAGGTTACTTTTGTAGAAGTAGAAGCAATAGAGGCTGGAGAAGATGAGATTGAAGATGGGGATGTGAACTACATCGATGAGAATGGTTTCCAGAGACAAGGGAATCCAAGATTCAACGGGAAATCCTATGGGACTGGTCAAAGGAGTAACTTTAATCAGAGTTCACAGCGAAATCCCTTCAACAACAACAAAACTTCTGGATCTTCCTACTACCAGAGTCCTCCTCCAGAAGCTTAAGAAAGCAAGATCAAAGCAATGGTTGACAGAGTTTTAGAGGGACAGCAGATGATGACAGTGGATTTAAATGGAAAAATAGATGGTATGTACCTCAAACTCAATACCAAGTTCGAAAACCTCAGCACCCATGTGAAGAAGTTGGAGAGTCAAGTGATGCAAACAAGTGAAACCATTATTAGGCATGGGAGCATGAATAAGGAGAAAATAGAGCTTGGACAGAAGCACCACGTAATACATTGATTGATGATGATTTTTGGCAGGAAGTTAAGAGATAGAAGCTCCAACAAATAGATTTTCGTGTGGAAAGTTCTATGTCATTCGACAGTTCTGATTGGTATCAATCGACACCAAGCAATGACCATCGATCAACAGAGAATCCTGCAGTAGCAGTAGCTTTGTGTGAATCGACTAACGTCGATCGACGTAAAATCCAGAGCACTGACTGACAGAGTGATACATATCGATTGACAGTGCAACCTTAGCAACGATCGACAGATGAGGAAACTAGTTCGACTGCCGAACATCAATGCGAGCATAATTGTGCGTTCGACCATGACGGTTTTAGAACAAAAATACAAACACATCTGAAGCTATGGATCTCGATAGATAAGATTAGGGACACTCCAAGAGGAAGCAAAGGATCCCCAAACATCAACGCATATAAGCCAATGAACAGGAGATGGATAGCTTTGCTAAAAGAGTTTTTAAAATTCCTCTAGATATCTCTTTTGATAAAGATTATTATACTCACAGATCATGAATGTTTTTCAGAGAAACAAGGGAGACAAATGATGATATAGAAATCATGTTCAATCATCTCAGAGAGAAGATGAAGCAAAGAACTTGTCTGAGGACGAAAAGTGATCCTGGAAAGTTCATGATTTCATGCTTCATCAAGGGCAACAAATATCCCAATGCCCTTTGTGATATTGGATCATCAGTGAGCATTATGCCAAAGTATATAGTAGAGGAGCGGACCTGAGAGTGGAACCCTCCAATGATTCTTTCACATTTGTAGACTGCTCAAGAGTGAACTCAGGAGGGATGGTAAAAGATGTTCCAGTGCAGATTAACAACACCCTTTTCCCAGTAGACTTCCATGTGATGGACATCAAGATAGATTGGAAATCTTCACTATTACTTGGGAGACCATTCATGGCCACTGTGGGAGCTATCTGCAATATGAAGTTAAACAGGTTGTATCTATCTCTAATTAATCAAAATATTTTTTTATGAACCTGTCAAAAATAAGAGCAAAGCTACTCTGATTTGAATTTTGTAATGACGTAGAGCTTGTGGCCACATGCTTCTGCGATTATGAGTTCAATGAAGAGTCGGAAGAAGGCGCATTGATCGATACCTAGCCTAGATAATCGATCGATGAGATTGCAATTCAACAATCGATTGACGCCCACGCCTTATTATCGATTGACACTCACCCTTCATAACTGATCAACACCTACCATACAGATCTCGATTACAACCCAGCCTACCTTGAGCACGATGAAGACTACAGAGAAGAAGAGATAATCAAATACCGAGGTACTGCTATGGAAGATACTGGTGTTTTTCATGTTTCCCATGAACTCCGAAAATCAACCTCGACCGATGGTAACCAATCACCATCGATCTCAGAGTCCAAACTATATTCAGCTGCAGAACGTGATAGGGAGTTTGGTTATCTACAACCAGATGAGTTTGGTATTATTGGAGATCCAGACGGTCACACAAGAGCTATGGATGGCCGAATTCTGCATGTCACGAGGAAAGATGTGGAAGATATACTTGCGATGGCAAATGGAGATGGGAATGTTTTGTGGTCAACAGTTTGATTATCGAGCATCGATCGACGGTCAGCATACACCATCGACCGACATACATCAGGCATACCGAGAATACAGTGAAGCTTACGAAAAATACGATGCAGATTACAAAGAGGAAGAGTTGACTGAGTATCACGGCCTAGTACCGGAAGAAGTTAAATGGGTAATGAACGCGTACGTAAATAATCGAGCAGAAATCAACGGCATCTCATTACCTTTGAACGATATCAAATGCAACAAGAACCAAGAGCATAAGATACATGTGTTGGTTATCTTAGACCAGATGAGCTTGGAATTTTCAGAGACACGGAAGGACGTGCACGGGCTCTTTATAGGAGAATTCTAAACATACATAAGGAGGATGTAGCAGATGCCCTTGTTCTGGCTAATGGATCAGGAAATTTATTTGGACAACAGCAGCAGCCATCGATCGACGCACAGCATACAATGTAGATCGACATTGAGGAGCAGAAGAACGTGCCGATCCATAATGATCTATACACTTCCAAACATCCAAAATCAATCGATTACAACAATCATGCATCGATCGATACACCATTCCAGGGGTGAACCAGTTTTGTACCTCTAATCCTTATGGTTCAAGAAATCAACAATCTATCGATTGGATAAATCCACTACTGATCGATGGTCGTATAGAGCATGGAAAGAGAGCTTACGATGCTGAAGGCAGAAAATTTTCTATTAGGAAAAAAAGAGATGAGTATAGCGTCTACAGAGATGAGAATGGTAATGCACGAGCTATAGAAGGTAGAGTCGTGAATGCGCAAGAAGCAGACATCAGAGCAGTTCTAGAGAGAGCTACTATGTTTGAGCAGAGCTACATATGTTTACCAGAACATGCAGCAAAGATCGCTGAGATGGGTGTGTTTATTGTTCTAGCAGGGTATAATATCCTTAACAATTAACTATCAAATTAACCCTTAATCCTAACACACAAAACAATACTCTTGCCAAGAGAGATCATGTATAGTACATAGGGATCAAATGCACAGAGAGCAATTACACACAATAGATTTCTTATTTCTAAAGACTAAGCTAGGTGATTATATAAATTGGTAACATGTAATTGGTTTAAGCAAATATTCCTTATTGGAAGATATAGATGCAATATGGAAATATGATAATAATGTAAATATGGAAATATGATAATAGACTAAATAGATGCAAAGGTAAATATGCTAGATCTAGGGTTTCTAGCTTAATGGATTATAGAGAATAGAAAGCACGAAAATGTAAATATTCTAGAATTCAAATATTAATTATTCTGACTCTTATAACTTCAATTCTCGTATGAGAGCAAAAGGAAAGACCATCGATCGACAGCTAAGGCCTGATGGTGATTGATGCTGAAATCAGAAGGAAGTGTGAACGAGATTTGATATGTTCACCGAGCTAATTAGACCAGCTCTCGCATGCGCCGAACAACCTAGTTCAATTGAGTCTATTCTACCACAGAACCTACTCTCATAGTCGTCCATGTCCTACTTTCGAGAACCTAGTTAGCTACTCTAGAATGCAAGCATTAAGCACAACTCAGTTGATGAATATTAGCTTAACCTAACAGTCCTACTTTCGGGCTAATCCATGATTGCTATCATTTAACCCTAAATCTAGTTTATAACTACTCAGACATAATTAAAGTAAGAACAATAGTCTAAATATAATGCATATATAAAATAACGGGGTTCCAATACAAATCTCCCTAATGAGTATTCAATCTTCTCCCTTAAAAACTCTAAAACTATTTTAGAAAACTCAACTCTCTCTGACACACCTCTCTGTGTGTAATACATAAAGCATAAATATAAAACCCTAAAATATAGGTCAAAACTCGTCTAGGGGTAATCTCGTAATCTTGTGTCTTGTCTCTAATTGGGCTTGAGATCGGCTGTCTGTGAATTGATTATCGATCAATGACAAGTGTGCAGCATCGATCGATCTTGGTCATGTAACATCGGTCGACGCCAAGGTTGTGTCGTCGATCGACGACTGACTTGTACTTCGACTCTCTCAATGATCAGCTACGGATTATTCTCCTCTAAATGCTCCAAAAGCTCCAAGTATCTTCATATATCTCCAAAACGTACTTGGACCTGTAATAGCCTATACACACATAATAGACCCTAAATAGAGCCTATAACATAGCCTCAAACTAGTAATAAATAGGCTATATCAATTGTTATGTCTATGACGAACCAAAAGACATACAGCAGAACAGAGATTGATGAATATGTGCATGAGATCTACAAAGCTAAAGAGATGTCACTGGATGATTTCTACAAGAGGCTTGATTATGTCTACTATTCTATAGACAAGTGCCTCACCGGTTTGAATACACGCATGGATGAGATGAAGGAAGATTTTGATACTTTTCGAACACATCATCCAATTGGAGCAGACAGAGTGACATCGATTGACGGCAGGATCAGGCCATCGATCGATACTGAGTTCGACAGACAGAAGTCCGCAGCACAAAAACAATTAGAATACAGGTTCGATGAGATTACTTTTTCTCAAATCCTGATGAAGGAAGATATCTCTCAGCAATTGAAGGATATATCATAGACTACAGCTTCCAGACTTAGAATGCTATAGCGCAGTATTGAGAATCTACAAAGGAGAATGCATTCAGTGGAGGTTGCTAAGGAGATCATAAAGAATGAGAAACCCAGAGGAGATGAGGCATTGAGAAGATTCGTCTGTAGATGGTTTCAAAAGAGCAAAGAAGATGTAGACACTTGTTCTCCAAGTGTTGATCCACCTTCATTCTAGCGAGAAAGTTCAAACGTCGAGCTTAAGACTATAACCAAGCACTAAGTGGGAGGCAACCCACTGATTAGTAAAATTTTATTTAGTTTATACTTGTACTACATTTTATTTCGAGTTTTACTTTGTGTTTACGGACTGTTTAAATCCACCATCGATCGACACCATAGAGGCACCATCAGTCGACAATAGATCGCAACTATTGATCAACCACACCTGCCTACCATCGATCGACACCCTCTTACAGAGACAGGTGTCGAGTTTTATACTTAAACTATTTACTTATGATTTGGATTTTTCCTAAACCAATTCGGGGTGGATTACACTGGGGGGTGTAATTTAAGTCTGGGGGGAGGTTCTCTAATGTTATTTATTTGTTGTTAAGTTTTATTTTTATAATTATATCAGTTTTTCAAAAAAGAATTATTGAGTCAAAAAGGGGACTATGATCAAGATTTATTATTGACTAACCACACTTTAGCACCATTCTTAGAAGGTTGTTTTCAGAAATTACTAGAGATACAAAAGTAGATCAACATGCTGCTATATCACACTTGCTTAGAAAGTTTGAAGGAACAGAAACTGATTTCCAGCACTAATCTTGAAATTATTTCCTTTCTTTGGGGTTGGTATACACTGGATCGGATTCCTTCTACAAGTCTGGAAGGTAAAATTATGTGTGGTTCTGATTCCCCTTTCTCTCCCCTTCAGATTAAAAAAGAAGTCAACAGGATTTGGTGGCTACAATCATTAAAGCTTAATTCATATGATTCTAGAAAGAGATGAAGGTCAAAAAGAAGTTAATAGGATCTAGTGGCATAAACCATTAGGGCTTGATTCATGGAAGCATGTCCAAATATCTCAGTCAATTAAAAAACTAAAATGATACCCTCAAAATAAGGGAAACATTGACTGAGAGAAGTGAGAAGAGAGAGAGGAAAGAGATCAGAGAAGACTACATATGTGCTCAGATACTTGCAGGGGTAAGAGTCCATATGTCCTTTGATCAATACTCCCAAGGTATAGCTTGCACTTTTATTTATGCAAAGAAATGAAATCAATAGAGGGGTGAGTCAGACTATTATTCACTAAGTTGTTGGTAGAATGGCTTTGGTTGCTATACTATGATAGGTTATATAAAGTTTCTCTGTGATTGACTTAATAGGATGTTGTTGCAACAAAGTAGTGTGACAGTTATACTTAGACATTATGTGAGTCTTTGCTTTTCAAACCTCTTTCACAGGCTTGTTTGCATGAGGAAAAGCAAAATGATAAGTCTGAGGCAGTTGATATATTTATAACCAGTTTTAGGCCATGTTATAAGCTCTATTTAGGGTCTATTATGTGTGTCTAGACTAATGTTTTAGGGTTTTTATAGGTCCAGGTACGTTTTGGATATATATGGAGATACTTAGAGATTTTGGAAAATTTAAAGGAGAAAGATCCGTAGCTGATAAGTTAGAGATCGATGACACAACCTTGTCATCGACCAATGATACAAGACCAAGATCGATCGATGTTGCAAACTTCCATTGATCGACAGCCAATTCACAGACAGCAGATCTCAAGCCCAAGTTAGAGAGAAATGACAAAGATACACTCGATGAGTTTTGACTTACATTTTAGGGTTATATATTTATGCTTTATGTATTACACAGAGATGTGTGTGTGGAGAATATTTAATCTTCTAATATAGATTTAAGGTTTTTAGGGAAGAAGATTCATAACTCCTTAGAGAGATTTGTATTGGAACCCCTAGTATTTTATCTATGCATTATATTCAGACTATTGTTTTTACTTTAATTATGTCTCAGTAGTTATCAACTAGATTTAGGGTTGAATGATAGCGATCACGGATTAACCCAAAAGTGGGACTGCTAGGTTAAGTTAATATCCATCAATTGATTTGTGCTTAATTATTTCATTCTAGAGTAGCTAACTAGGATCTCGGAAGTAGGACATTGACGATTACGAGAGTAGGTTCTGTGCCAGAATAGACTCCATTGAACTAGGTTGTTAGGCGCATGCGAGATCTGGTCTAATTAGCTTGGTGAACATATCAAGTCTCGTTCACACTTCCTTCTGATTTCACTGTCGATCGACATCATGCCCTAGCCGTCGATCTATGGTCTTTCCTTTTTCTCGCATACGAGAGTTGGAGTTAAAACGGTCAAAATAGTTAATATTTGAGTTCTAGAATATTTATATTTTTGTGCTTTCTATTCCCTATTATCAATTAAGCTTGAAACCCTAGGTCTAACATACTTACATTTGCATCTAGTTCGTTTAATAGCATATTCCATATTTACATTGTTATCATATTTCCATATTTCATCTATACCTCCTAATAAGGGATATTTTCTTAAATTGATTGTTCGCTACTAATATATATATTTACCTAGCTTAGTCTTAAGAAATAAGAAATCTATTGTGTGTCATTTCTCTCTATGGATTCTATCCCTAACTACTACACCTTGTCTCTTTTGGCAAGAGTTTTATTTGTGTGTTAAGATTAGGGTTAATTTTATAGTTAATTGCTTAGGATATTCATACCCTGCTAGAACAATAAACACACCCTGTAAGTCACTAATCACATCAATGCCAAGATTGAAATCTTTAGGTCAGACAATGGTGGGGAGTACACAAGCCATGCTTTCAAAAACCATCTATCCAAAAATGGGATCATTCATCAAACAATCTGCCCATACACACCTCAACAAAATGGAGTGGTTGAGAGAAAGAATCGACATCTTATGGAAGTGGCCATAATCATGATGTTCCATACAAATGTCCCAAAAGGATTTTGCGGTGATGCTCTGGTGTCACCATGTTATTTGATCAACAAAATACCTACAAAAGTTATCCATGATGTCTCTCCTTATGAGGTATTAAATAAAACTAGACTATCTATTAATCACTTATGTGTGTTTGGGTGTCTTTTCTTTGTCTTGATTCTAGGAGAATAAAGAAATAAACTTGAAGCAAAGAGTTTCAAAGCAATGTTCATTGGTTATTCGGCCAACCAAAAGGGATACAAGTGTTATGTACCAGATACTAGGAGCGTGATGGTCTCAAGGGATGTCAAGGATTGATCCCTATGATATTGTGTCTTATCATTGTTGGAGTTTGAGTGATGTTACAGTTTCACAAGAGGTGATCTTTGTTCATTATCAATCCGAGTAGAATAGGAAGACTTTTTCCATTGCAAAATCAATGCACAGTGGTCGCTGGGGTGTGTATGGACACACAAGGCGAGGTCATCACTTAAGTCTTGAGGAGAATGGTGACCTGAAGGCACTGATGTTGAAGAGAAGGGTTGATCAGTGGTTGTATGTGCAGTCCTTGAGATGTTGCACTCCTGATCTTAAACCTCAATGAGGCTCACTTCAAGCTTGGACCCAGACTCAATAAAATATTGAGGAAGGGAGTTATGTGAGCTTCATAAAGATCCTAAGCTCAGTGACCTGTTTTCCTCCTTAACATTGCAAGCATACTGAAGAACGAGCAAACTGAGTCTAGGCAGTGGCGTGTCTAGCCAACAGATTGTTCAGAGCAGTCTGGCTGTGTATGAAGACGATTACTATATCAATGCGGCTTCTAGTGTGAGGTTGTTGAAGAGGGAGCTGAGGTATCTACCAGCAGTCCATCAAGGTTGGCGAGTTATGAAGAGAGGTTGTAATGGCCTGTTTGTTCCGAATCATGAAGCCTTCAAGCTGTCCAAGCTTGATCTGTGAAAGAGGTCTCAAGCTTGAGGGGGAGTTTTGAAGTGGCTTCAGTGATCAGAAAGAGTTTCAGTAGTGAGGGGTTCAAGTGGCAAGTTCAAGCAAGCCACTCCTCACCATTTAAGCAAGGGAGTAAACATGATCTTTGTCTTTATATACAGTCATGATAGGTTTATCTCTTGAAGACTGATACACTTGTGGGATGATGTATCAGGTACTTGTATCTCTATCAAGCAAGATTTGGTGTGTCCGAGCACTTCAACTTAACAAGAGGTTAGGTGAAACTGGGAGAGACCAAGATCAGTTCTGAAGAAGAGTAGAAGCAGTGTTGGTGATGTGCAAGAGAAGTGAGGATCTACCTTGCATCACAACGAGGCTGTGATCCAAGGTCTTTGTGTCCATCACACTAATACCAAGACACAAAGACCCACTGGACAATCCCCAGGCCTTGAAGAACCTATTATTTTTCCCTCATCAAGGTTTTTGTCCCAAAAAGGGTTTTCCTTAGTGAGGTTTTTAATGAGGGGATTCTTCAAGGTTCCAATCTTGACTAAGGATCTCCTATTTTCAAGCTTGAAGGGGAGTGTTAACTTGAAAAAAGAAACGGATTTAAAGGATGAGTTTGGGTCTTGTGCACAATTTGGGCAAGACGTCTGAGATAGTTCAGAAAAGGCTTCAGGAGTCTTTAAAGGTGTCTAGAAGAGTCCTGATGCTTGTGCAAAGTTGGGGTCAAGTCCAAGAGGGACTTGGACATAATTTGGAGGCATTTGGGAGGACATGGTCGAGCGTGCAAAACTAAGGCAAACCGTACGGATGGTACGGATTTAGGGTTGACCCATACTCGACCTGGTTTGACATTTGGTGAAGCTTGGGCGAGATGTGAAAAATAAGGCGAGGTACAAAAAGGAAGTCCGTACCATCAACCGTACGGACCGTGCAAAAATAAGGAGACTCAAAGATGTTCTCATTCGACCTTTGAAGATGGTTGGTGAGTTTGTGCCAAAATGGGGCGAGTGGTACGCACAGGAGGTATGTACCGTCGACCGTTCAAAAATAGAGCGAATTCTTTTCCATATCAACCTAAAATGAAGCTGTGGAAAGTTAGGGCGCAATAAAAGCTTAGTATGAGCTTGTGGATGTTTGTGGATAAGGTCAGGCTGTCATGAGATGGCGTGAGATGTAAAGGAGAAGCAACATTGACCATGTATCTTCTCTGATACATGTGAAGGTTCATGGGAGCCTTAGCCTGTCCAATCAAAGGCCAGCCTTCCCCTTTGACCAGTTTGAATCAACCAATCACCTTATATCACTCAAATTCAAGTCAGCTCCATCATGTAATGGAAATTTTTAATTGTAAGCTGAATGGGGGGGAGGGTTGTAACGACCCGCTCCTAGAGTATTTGAAATTTGAAGGAAATAAATCGTGAGAGGTTTAGTTGTACAAGGAGCGTATTTTTCTAAGTGTGGAAACACTTGTATTCATAAGGGTTGGAAGAATGAGCCACATTTTTGACTAAGTGTCGGATGTCCGGTAAACACATAGCGCGATCAAAGTCTAAGCAAGGGAATTACATAATGCCAGTTTAACTATGGAAAGTTTGGCTATCGGAGAATGTGGGTTTCAATAAGGCATGTTTGATCAGGTGCAATTGAAGAGATTATACAAAAAGAAGGTCGGGTCTACGGGAGTCATTTAAGGAAATAAGCGTAGATATTCTTGGAGCCATTGATGATAAGTTTGACCAAGATAAATAAAGAAACAACAATTAATGGCCGGCTTGGTGAGCAAGTCCTGAAATAAGTATAAAAGGAGACCTACAGCCTTCATTTCTCACTGAACTCATAAGCAAGAATTAGAGAGAAGCCAGAGCATGAATGAAGTTCTAAGGAGAAGAATTCGAGAAGAAGGATCAAACAAGGAGGAGCCGAGGAGTTCTTCGCCAGGAAATGCATGAAGGTTCAGAGTCTTCGATCTTTTTAGATCAACCAAGGGGAGGGCATGATTCGTGGCAACTTAATATTTAGTATTTTATCATAGTTGGATTGTTAGGATGAAGATTATGCGTTAGAGGAATTGTTTATGGAAAGTTCGTTCTTTGTTCTTCGAGATAGTTCTCAAGGATCGAAGAACGTTCATACAGTCATAGGATATTTGCATGTTAGATTGCGTGAAATGATGTTAGGTTTCATTGAGATGTTTACGTGAAATACTTAGATTTGATCCGACAAGAATTGGAATGTTAGGTTGAAAATGTTATATAAACGGATTGAGAATTGAAGTAATTTAAGGAAAGTACGAGATTAGAAGAACGTGATTAAGTTAAGGAAAAGAAATATGTTTTGGCTTCGGGCAGTAAATATGTTATCATCATGTTTTGGCTTTGGGCCGTGTATGTTGACTTCGGCCGTAATGGACCTTCGGGTCGCAGGTTGGCTTCGGCTGAAGGTTGGCTACAGCCATAATGGACCAACGGGTCTTAGGTTTGGCTTCGGCTGCAGGTTTGGCTACGGCCGCATGTTTGGCTTCGGCCGCATGTTTGGCTTCGGCTGCAGGTTGGGCTTCGGCCACAGGTTTGGCTACGGCCGCAGGTATGGCTATGCCCGCAGGTTAATGGACCTTCGGGTCGGAATGTTGGGAAATGCTAAAGTAAAATAATGATAGAACGGGATGTTAGGTTGTTAGTTTTTGAATGCATGAAAACGAATAAGTAATAGGAAAGAATATTGGCTAAGAAAGAAATGATGGAAACGAATTGTTAGGTTGATAGATTGGAATTTCTAGGTTGTTAGAATGGAATATGGAATTTGATTGCTTGATTATTAAGTTGCATGTGGGCAGTTTTGAGCGTCCTCACTGAGTATTTTTTTATATGCATGCCTCCTTTTGCGGATGCAGGTAAGGTTGATTGTGTGGACCGGAGCGCGAGGCTATAAAGAACATCGGGAAAGGGTATATTGAACTTGGGTAATGTTTGGGAAGTTTTAGAAAGATCTTTACTTAGAATTTTCAACGTTTTTTTCAAATATTTTCGGGTTAGGGTGTTTCAATTTGGTATCAGAGCAGGATAGGCCAGTTAGTTCTGTCCTGGCTGGCCGCTTTTCGAAAATCGGATTTGTGGGTAAGGGTGGAAAGAAACCGATGGTCTATGTCTCGCGCGAAGGATGTGTGGTATGATGTGTCTAGGGTATATCTTAGTATGTGTTTATGATCGGATTGCTTAGCAAATGGCTAAGCGAAATTGTGTTCGATAGTTGCAGGAAGTTAGTGAAAACTAACTTATGTCTTGTTAAAGATGAAATAGTGTCATCGATCGGATTTTTCATAAAGTAGGCAATGAGGGTATTGGGTTTGTTCGGTCAGCAAGAGTAAATGCTCTTAAAGTCGTGTGCGATGGATCAAGATATGTCAGATTTAGTGGAGGAGTGGATACGATGGTAGGAAGTACGAAGAAATAGGCAATATGGATTGTTGGTTGGGTAACTGGAAAGCTAGGATTGTGAGAGTTGCTAAGTTAGAGAATGAAGGAAGTTAATGTCTCATGAAATTATGAAGTGTTGGATGTTCGTGGGTAGTGTAGCACACTTGTTGGAAGCTTAATGGGTCGATGAAAGTGCAACAAGAACGCGTGTATGGTTAGTAGAACGTGGTACTAAGGGTTCACAAGGTGGACGTAAGGATGGAGTTAATTCGCTTGTTAGTGGTGTGGTGGTGAATGCCAAACTTTGTTCGACTTCGGGTGTCGCATTCTTTGTGTGGCAGGAAATCACCCAACATTGGTCACATAAGAATGAGTTCGACGACGAGATCAGATTTGGTCGTGCAACATAAATGGTGATTTTCAAGTTGCATGCCATTTATCAAGATGTTACAATGCTGGTGGAAAGCGTGGACATGTTAGGTAAATGGTACATAAGAGTCATTAGAATGGATTTATTGCACATTATCGAGCTAACGTGGATTGCAAAAGATGGCAAGTTAGATTGAATGGGAAAAAGAAAAGCTGATATTTCAAGGAATCAGGAAATGGTTTGAGATTTCAATAGCACCAGAAAGAAGAATGAAATAGATGGTGAAGAACGAGCGCAAACTAATCTGAGGACCATCGCGGATTCGAGAGATGAGCAAGGAGAGGTGTTGATCAAAACTTCAATGCGGTAGAGTGACTACGAAAGAAAAATGTTTTTATGGAAGTTAAGCAAGTGCAGTTTTAGAACATGAGCATTGGGTTCTTAGGCTACTTGGCGCCCAAAGAAAGAGTGGTGCGAATTGAAGAAAGGTCACGGCCACTGCAATTGTCCATGGACAAAGGATCCAATAAAGATCAGAAACTCCGTCGGATTAGTGGGTAAGAATTGAAAACTTTTAAAAGGTGTTGCAAGTGGTTGATTTATTGAATGGGTTGACGGAAAAAAATGTTGAGTATGGTGAGAGAGACAATGCAAGGGAAGTTATGTGGTTCCGAAAATGCGGTGGATGGGTATGGCAGTGATAGTATCATCCATATAAGAATGAATATGCATTGACTCATCAAAGATTTGACTTTGGTATTTTAAGTTTTAAAAGAATTTGATAGCACCTATCTAATTTGACGGTTGAGGTAGCAGAAAGGTTGAATGAGCTGTTGAGAATGTTGCGAGTAAATGTCGTGACATATGAGATGAGTGCATGGAGTGGGGAAGCATTTATCAAGTTCACTTGCTGGCTCTGATCAGAGTAGCGCATGGAAGCGTGGTGAAGTACAAGAAGTCAAGGATAAGACCGCAATGTCAGCCGGAGATGAACCAAGACAAAGAAGATGAATGGAGAGTCATGAACTATGATTTGGAGATAGCCACCACTCGAAGAAAGTTAATGTAGTGGCAGATGCGCTTAGTCACATGAAGGCAAGTGTTTTGGTAAAGAAAGAAGCAACACAACTCATTTTAATGGTTGAAATGCTACGAGTTAAAACAATATCATTTGAAGAAGTTGCTATGGGTTGATGAAAGTCTGATATAACAACTGATGAAACCAGATTATTAGACACCAAGTGGGTTGCTGCAAGTTACTAATGTTCGAGTGGAAGGGGGCGTTAATCACAATGGATTTTTGTGAATGGACTATCCATGAATAACAAATCTTCAGGGATCACTATGGATTATAGTGGTTTACTTAAGTAAATATGCACATTTCAGTTCAAGAGAGAATGTGGTGGATAAGTGTTCTTAGTTGGAAAAGAACAAGATGGTGAGACTTCATTAAATTTTGTTAGCACCATGTCAGACCGGACAAAAGTTTATGTCTGGATTTTGGATGGTATTTCCGAAAAGCATTGAGCATAGAGTGCACTTGTCATAAGCTTGAGAATACATGGCATCATTTTTATTTGTAACATTCTTAAAATTCAAACTGGAAGAGAAATTGTTTTTGGAATCAAGCAACATGTGGAATCAAAGTGGGGAAAAAAAATAAAAAAAATCTACTGCTAAAAGTGATGAAGGAAATGTGGGATGGTGGAAACCCAAGATCAATCTCAGAAAAGGGTAAGTTACTTGTAAGAAAGGTATGAGCCTTGCTCTAGATTCGCTAGATGTTCATTTGTTGGTCGAGGCTAAATTCGAGGACGGATTTCATTTAAGTGGGGGAGAGTTGTAATGACCCACTCTCGGAGTATTTTAAATTCAAATGAAATAAATCGCGAGAGGTTTAGTTGTACAAGGAGCGTATTTTTCTAAGTGTGGAAACACTTGTATTCATAAGGGTTGGAAGAATGAGCCACATTTTTGACTAAGTGTCGGATGTTCGGTAAACACATAGAGCGATCAAAGAATAAGCAACAGAATTACAGACGGACAGTTTAACTAGGGAAAGTTTAGCTATCGAAGAATGCGGGTTCCAAGTAAGGAAAGTTTGATTAGGTGCAATTGACGAGATTTTACGAAAAGAAGGTCGGGTTTACGGGAGTCATATAAGGCAATAAGCGTAGATATTCTTGAAGCCATTGATGATAAGTTTGACCAAGCTTTAAGTATAAAAGGAGACCTCCAGCCTTCATTTCTCACTGAACTCATAAACAAGAATTAGAGAAAAGCCAGAGCATGAACGAAGTTCTACGGAGAAGATTTCGAGAAGAAGGATCGAACAAGGAGGAGCCAAGGAGTTCTTCGCCAGGAAACGCAAGAAGGTTCAGAGTCTTCGACCTTTTAAGATCAACCAAGGTGAGGGCATGATTCGTCGCAATTTAATAGTTAGTATTTTATCATAGTTGAATTGTTAGGATGAAGATTATGCGTTAGAGGAATTGTTTATGGAAAGTTTGTTCTTCGAGATAGTTCTCAAGGATCGAAGAACGTTCATACATTCATAGGATATTTTCATGTTAGATTGCGTTAAATTATGTTGTTTTGAATTGAGAGGTTTAGGTCAAATATTTAGATTTGATCCAACAAGAATTGGAATGTTAGGTTAAAAATGTTATAGAAACGGATTGAGAATTGAAGTAATTTAAGGAAAATACAGGATTAGAAGAAGTGATTAAGTTAAGGAAAAAATATGTTTTCGTTTCGGGCCGTAATGATGTTATGATCATGTTTTGGCTTCATGCCATGTATGTTGGCTTAGGCAGTTATGGACCTTCGGGTTGCAGGTTGGCTTTGGCCGCATGTTGGCTAAGGCCGTATGGACCGACGGGTCGTAATTTTGGCTTCGGCCGCTAGTTTAGATACGGCCGAAGGTTTGTCTTCGGCCGCAGGTTTGGCTTCTGCCGCAGGTTTGGCTACGGCCGCAGGTTTGGCTACGGCCGCAGGTTTGGCTTCGGCCGCAGGTTCGGCTACGGCCGCAGGTTTCGGTTATAGCCGCAGGTTCGGCTATAACCGCAGGTTCGGCTATGGCCGCATGTTGATGGACCTTCGGGTCGGAATGTCAAGAAATGCTAAAGTAAGGGAATGATAGAACCAGATGTTAGGTTGTTAGTTTTTGAATGCATGAAAACAAATAAGTTATAAGAAAAAAAATTGGCTAACTAAGAAATTATGGAAATGAATTGCTAGGTTGATATATTGGAATTGCTAGGTTGTTAAAATGGAATATGGAATTTGATTGCTTGATTATTTAGTTGCATGTGGGCTGTTTTGAATGTCCTCACTGAGTAATTTTGTATACTCATGCCTCCATTTGCGGATGAAGGTAAGGTTGATTGTGTGGACCGGAGCGCGAGGCTATAAAGACCATCGGGAAAGGGTATTTTGAACTTGGGTAATGATTGGGTAGTTTTATAAAGATCTTTAGTTAGAATTTTTAACGTGTTTTCAAATATTTATGGGTTGGGGTGTTTGAGGTTTCCTCTTTGTTCTTTATAATCTCCTAGTCTCTTTGGTCTCTCAAAATCTCTTATAATATCTTACAAATCTCTCTTTACAAACCATTTCAAGACTCTAATTACTCTATTTGGGATTCACACACACACAAAGTAGTAGAAATCTGATTGAACTCTCAATATCTTAAAAAGATTTTAATTTCCCCCACTTCAAGATCAGCGGCTTCTTTCTCGAGATTCTTCTCTTTTGCAGCGAAGAATTCCATTGTAGCCTGAGGGATCACCGCGCCTTTTCATTAAGCATCTCAAGGAATTTTCTCATCCCAGACGCTTGCCCGTACAAGTTACACACCGTCTCGTAGGCATCTAGGCGAGTCTGATAGGCGTGAATCTTGTTGAAGCGGCGGTTACACTTCGCGATCATAGCAGTCTGCACTCTGATCCACTCCTGGGTAACTTCATAACTCCTCGATTCCTTGAGTCGGTTTGTCTCTTTGAGAAACCTCAAGGGGGCAGCAGATTTTCTCGATCCCAATCTGTCTTCTCTCTTTCCAACGTGGCCTTCTCCCACTTCAGCGTAATATTCTTCTACGCCAACTCCTCCGCCGAAGCACGAGCGGACGCCAACTCAAGTCTCAAGTCTTCCGTCTTCTTCTTCAAAGCTTCTTTGTGAGCAACAATGCAGTCTTTCTTCACTCGAATAGCTTCTGATTCTTCCTTGAAATCCTTCTCCATGAGAGCGATGTAGGCGTCTTTGTCTTCGACAAGCTTCTCAAACCGACCCAATTCAACAAGCGTCTCCTTCAGCGTCCTATGGTACTTCTTGATGACGAGATTCATGCTTCTGTCACTCTACGAAACATGGAGAACGAGCATATAACGGGAAATCAGAACGTGAATCCTTACCAGATATTTGGTTTGTGCAGCGTAGACATAGGTATCCCTACACATCAAGTCATTGATGGCCGGTAAGTCGTTTGCCCCACCTCTTATTTGGCGGACTAGTTCGGCGCACTTGATATGATTGTAAACGAGTGGGGTGTCAGATGTGTATTTAAACTCCACCCAATCTGGAAAGCGAGCTCGAGACCGCCTAGGAAGCCCGGAATTCCCGCTCCTAGACCTTTGCGAAGCAACCCGTGGAAAAAGGCCTTCATTCGACAGAATGTCTTCTTCTTTGTCTGCGACTGCGATGATCTCGAGATTGTTTGGCTCATCAGAAGCCAACGCACTTTGCTCCTCCCCAACATGCACTTTCTTCTTCTCACGCTGAAGTCGCTCACCCGAAGAAATGTTGGGGTTTGGTTGGTAAGACTATGTTTCAATTTCCCTCAGTACGGATCACTTTCTCATGTTTCTTCTCGACTGACTTATTTTTTCTTCTTGTTGGTATGCTCTTCGGTTTGTGCGCCCTTACTGTTCTCTTACACTGCTCGGGTCTCGACATCAGCTGCGTCACTCCTAACCTTTCTATATTCTTCTTCTTCAACTTTTCGGACTCCACCTCAAGGGTTTTTCCCCATCCTGTCTCACAACAGTGTTTGCAGTAGCATCAAGTTGAGGATTCGCAGAAACTGATCCTCCAAGATCCATGCCGTCTAAAATAGACATTGGGTTGGCACCCAACAGATTTAACTCGACGCTAATCACTGCGCTAAAGTCTAGAGGCTCCTTCATCTTCTTGGACCTCTTAAGTAGACTATTTTCTTTCCTCGTCGTAAAAATTTGCAGGTGTTTCCATCCAAGATCCACTGAGCATGGTATATTGGAAGTCCAGTGGGCTGTGAAACACCGATAGAGTGATTTAGTCCACAAAAAAATGCAACTAAAAGAGTATGTGAATCATATGAAAAAGGAAGTTACCTCTTGAAATACGTTCCAATTGCCGGTGAATCCTTTCCTCGCTGATATCTGGCCAACGCTGGTGACTAAGTGTTGCAACGGCTTGTGCGTTATCAAAGAACTTGTTCCGGTAATCAATGGTCTTTGGATGATCGACTGCAAAAATAAAGAAGTAAAAACAACGATTAGGGTTCGAGACGATATTAAACAATCTATCAATGCAATCTACCGATTATATAATTCCAAAGCACTCGGAACTCGTCTCCCGGTGGATCTTTGAACACGGCTTTGTCAGCTTTGATATATAAATAATAGTGCTGCCAGTCTTGAGTTTCATTCGGGTGACCAGTCAGAGTGTTATAATTTGGCCACATCTTTATCGAGAAGATACCATTCGGCTGCGGTTTCAGAAAGGTCAATTTCTCGAAAGCCCAAACGCTCATCGAGACATTGATCTCAGCAGGCATCACCATTAACACCACGGCAACCTGGAATGATCCATTCAAGAACTAACTGATCGCGACATCCCGACGATAAAACGTAAGAAGTAATCAGTCGGGGAATTGGGAACCAGAGCTTGGTGTCCTCATGAAAGTAGGATTTGTATATGCACTGGAACTCTATCGGAGGAGACCATGGCCATTGCTTGTAAGTTGGGATAAGGAACGTCACTCCGGTGGCTCCATAATCTCTCAGCAGTTTCTGCACACTTCCAGGTGTCGACACAGTCTCCTTCACATTCTCCCAGTTCTGCCCTTCAACGACAAGAGGACGCAACAACTCGGGTGATATAACTGGCATTTTGAAAAAAAAAACCACCTGGTAAATAACAATTGGGGTATAATTTGGGGCCAGCCTCTCGTGTTTCCATTGAACGCTCCATCGAGTCGTGCGACTCGTCGTCGCTCGCACTATTACTATTACCTTCACCCCATAACAGTCTCTCGGCGTCGGCGGCTAGGATACGTTGCAACAAATCCATGTCTGCCATATCCATCAAGGCTTCACGGTGTAATTGATCGAACTCGTCGGAGGAGCCCTCGTTGCCGCTCACATCCCTCGCTGTTAATTTGATGTTCATATTTGGGTAGAGGAATTAAAGAATGGGAGAAGAATGGTTGGGACAGCCAAATGGAAAAAAGATCATCTGGGTAAAAGAAGAAGTTACCATGCGCCTACCTTGGGTATTTACCATTGATCCATCCGTTGGATAGGAAGAGATGATAGACCTTGACAGGCTGGACGATCTGGAAAATAACCAGCATCTTGTCAGAGATGCTAGATGCCACTTGAATGGCTCTCCTTGCCTATGGTTCAAAAACGCACTCCACCCCTTCTCCTAGACCACATGTTCCATTCTTTGATTCTGAAAACCCTTGTAACCTCTACTCTATATATTTGTAATCTCATCTTAATGAACATTTAGACAGTTCATAATCCTCTTTTAGACTCTTAATCATGATTACATATTACACTTGTTCCCTGGTTAAGCCTTCTTTCTAATCTGTCTAAATTATTAGCAAACCTAAGATTATCTAAAACATTTTATGGTATCAGAGCCAAGTTCCTCAAAATATAGGTTTGATTCACACAAAGACTCAAGACTTTTGGATCTCATCCTTCGTTCAAGTCAATCAAGATAGAAAACAACAAGGATGTGGTTCCGGTTACACTCAAGGGAGAAAACTACCTCATATGGTATCGGTTGGTGAAGACGGTCTCGGTTGGTGAAGACTGTTGTGGGGAGTAAGGGTTTATGGGGACATATCACTTTTGGTGAAGCTCCAAAGCTCATTACCGAGGATGAAAATGATTAAGAGGATACCACAACCGAGGAGGATAATTGGTTGCAAGAAGACATGCAGGTTATGTCTATTCTCTAATGCTCGTTGGATCCCTCAATCTTGGAGGCATATAGTTATTGTGAGAAGGCAAAAGACCTTTGGGATACATTCAAGAAGGTGTACATCTCAAACCTGAGTAGGGTGTTTGAGGTGAAGAGGGTAATCAACAATCTCGTTCAAGAGGACATGGAGTTTACAAGACACTTGGGAAAGTTTAGGGCTTTATGGTCGGAGCTGGAGATGTTGAGGCCAAACACTACAACCAAGATGAGCTAAATGAGAGAAGAGAGCAAGACAAGGTCTTTGGACTCTTGCTTACCTTAAATCCTACTTACAATGATCTGATCAAGCATATACTGAGGGCCGGGAAACTTCCTGATCTAGAGGATGTATGCGCCCAAATTCAGAAGGAGCAAGGATCTCTTGGACTCTTTGGAGGTAAAGGAGAACTATCTTTAGCCAATCAAGTTGAATTTCCTCAAGCAAACAGAATCATGCACAACCGGTTTGAAGAAAGGAAATTCAATGGGACATGTGATCACTGTAAGAGGCATGGACAAAAGAAGAGTCAATGCTGGATACTACACCCACATTTGAAGCCGGCTAAGTTCATGAAGGACAAAGATGCAAGAGCTCACCTCTCTTGTGGAACCAGTAAGCAACATGGTACAAATGTTGCGGGTACCTCAAATCAGATCAATGAAGGAGATGGGCGAGAGATGGTGGCCATGGCAACTCAAACCACTCAACCAAGTAACCAGAGGTTCAATGGAAACGATTTGATTAGGAGATCAGAAATTGATGCGCTAATCAAGATCTTCAAGGACAATGGTAACACCATTTGGTATTCTTTTGATGCATCCTTGATTGGGCCTGGTAGTATTGATCACTCTAGGACTAAGTATGACCCAACAAATCATCTAGGTCGGTCTAAGATTGCATATGAACCAGCTAGAAGTAGCCATAATGCTTGCAATATGTCTAAACCTTTGATAATTGACTCTGGTGCATCTCATCACATGATTAGTGATACTAGAATTATAAAGATATTGAACCAGTTCATGGTCATGTAATGATAGCTATAGTCTGGCTTGATTAGAATCAAGAAGAAATTTCAAAATCTCCAAAACATGGTAAACTGGAATCACTTCGGTTAAAAAGTGGGATAACTTCTTCATCATAACTCCTATGATATTGATTCAACTTCAGGGTGATTATCCAATGATTTATGAGTCCAAATCAAGCTTTTTACATCGTTATTCGTTCAGGTTTAATTAGAATCAAGAAGAAATTATAAAATCTCCAAACAAGGTAAACTGGAATCACTTCGATTAAAAGTGGGATAACTTCTTCATCATAACTCCGATGATATTGATTCATCTTCAGGGTGATTATCCACTGATTTATGAGTCCAAATCAAGCTTCTTACAACATGATTCATTCTGGTTTTGATTAGAATCAAGAAGAAATTACAAAATCTCCAAACAGGATAAATTGGAATCACTTCGGTTAAAAGTGGGATAACTTCTTCATCATAACTCCTACGATATTTATTCAATTTCAAGGTGATTATCCACTGATTTATGAGTCCAAATCAAGCTTCTTACATCGTGATTCATCCTGGCTTGCTTAGAATCAAGAAGAAATTGCCAAATCTCAAAACAGGGTAAACTAGAATCACCTCGTTTAAAAGTGCGATAACTTCTTCGTCATAACTCCTATGATATTGATTAAATTTCAGGGTGATTATAAACTGATTTATGAGTCCAAATCAAGCTTCTTACATCGTTATTCATTCAGGTTTAATTAGAATGAAGAAGAAATTGAAAAATCTCCAAACAGGGTAAACTGGAATCACTTCGGTTAAAAGTTGGATAATTTCTTCATCATAACTCCTATGATATTGATTCATCTTCAGGGTGATTATCCACTGATTTATGAGTCCAAATAAAGCTTCTTACATCGTGATTCATTCTGGTTTGATTAGAATCAAGAAGAAATTGCAAAATCTCCAAACAGGGATAAATTGGAATCACTTCGGTTAAAAATGGGATAGCTTCTTCATCATAACTCCTATGATATTGATTCAACTTCAGGGTGATTATCCATTGATTTATGAGTCCAAATCAAGCTTCTTACATCGTGATTCATTCTGGTTTGATTAGAATCAAGAAGAAATTGCAAAATCTCCAAAAAGGATAAATTGGAATAACTTCGGTTAAAAGTGAGATAACTTCTTCATCACAACTCCTATGATATTGATTCAACTTCAGGGTGATTATACACTGATTTATGAGTCCAAATCAAGCTTCTTACATCGTGATTAATTCTGGTTTGATTAGAATCAAGAAGAAATTGCAAAATCTCCCAAAAGGGTAAATTGGAATCACTTCGGTTAAAAGTGATTTAACTTCTTCATCATAACTCAACTTCTTCATCATAACTCCTATGATATTGATTCATCTTCAGGGTGATTATCCACTGATTTATGAGTCCAAATAAAGCTTCTTACATCGTGATTCATTCTGGTTTGATTAGAATCAAGAAGAAATTGCAAAATCTCCAAACAGGGTAAATTGGAATCACTTCGGTTAAAAATGGGATAGCTTCTTCATCATAACTCCTATGATATTGATTCAACTTCAGGGTGATTATCCATTGATTTATGAGTCCAAATCAAGCTTCTTACATCGTGATTCATTCTGGTTTGATTATAATCAAGAAGAAATTGTAAAATCTCCAAAAAGGATAAATTGGAATGACTTCGGTTAAAAGTGAGATAACTTCTTCATCACAACTCCTATGATATTGATTCAACTTCAGGGTGATTATACACTGATTTATGAGTCCAAATCAAGCTTATTACATCGTGATTAATTCTGGTTTGATTAGAATCAAGAAGAAATTGCAACAGGGTAAATTGGAATCACTTCGGTTAAAAGTGGGATAACTTCTTCATCATAACTCCTATGATATTGATTCAACTTCAGGGTGATTATCCACTGATTTATGAGTCCAAATCAAGCTTCTTACATCTTGATTCATTCTGGTTTGATTAGAATCAAGAAGAAATTACAAAATCTCCAAACAGGATAAATTGGAATTACTTCGGTTAAAAGTGAGATAACTTCTTCATCATAACTCCTATGATATTGATTCATCTTCAGGGTGATTATCCACTGATTTATGAGTCCAAATCAAGCTTCTTAAATCGTGATTCATTCTGGTTTGATTAGAATCAAGAAGAAATTGCAAAATCTCCAAACAGGGTAAATTGGAATCACTTCGGTTAAAAGTGGGATAACTTCTTCATCATAACTCCTATGATATTGATTCAACTTCAGGGTGATTATCCACTGATTTTTGAGTCCAAATAAAGCTTCTTACATCGTGATTCATTCTGGTTTGAATAGAATCAAGAAGAAATTGCAAAATCTCCAAACATGGTAAATTGGAATCACTTTGGTTAAAAGTGGGATAACTTCTTCATCATAACTCCTATGATATTGATTCAACTTCAAGGTGATTATCCACTGATTTATGAGTCCAAATCAAGCTTCATACATTGTGATTCATTCTGGTTTGATTAGAATCAAGAAGAAATTGCAAAATCTCCAAACAAGATAAATTGGAATCACTTCGGTTAAAAGTGAGATAACTTCTTCATCACAACTCCTATGATATTGATTCAACTTCAGGGTGATTAAACACTGATTTATGAGTCCAAATCAAGCTTCTTACATCGTGATTCATTCTGGTTTGATTAGAATCAAGAAGAAATTGCAAAATCTCCAAACAGGGTAAATTGGAATCATTTCGGTTAAAAGTGGGATAACTTCTTCATCATAACTTCAATGATATTGATTCAACTTCAGGGTGATTATCCACTGATTTATGTGTACAAATCAAGCTTCTTACATCATGATTCATTTTGGTTTGATTAGAATCAAGAAGAAATTACAAAATCTCCAAACAGGATAAATTGGAATCACTTTTGTTAAAAGTGGGATAACTTCTTCATCATAACTCCTATGATATTGATTCAACTTCAGGGTGATTATCCACTGATTTATGAGTCCAAATCAAGTTTCTTACATCGTGATTCATTCTGGTTTGATTATAATCAAGAAGAAATTGCAAAATCTCCAAACAGGGTCAATTGGAATCACTTCGGTTAAAAGTGGGATAACTTCTTCATCATAACTCCTATTATATTGATTCAACTTCCGGGTGATTACCCACTGAGTTATGAGTCCAAATCAAGATTCTTACATCGTGATTCATCCTGGCTTGATTAGAATCAAGAAGAAATTCCCAAATCTCAAAACATGATAAACTAGAATTACCTCGGTTAAAAGTGGGATAACTTCTTCGTCATAACTCCTATGATATTGATTCAATTTCAGGGTGATTATAAACTGATTTATGAGTCCAAATAAACCTTCTTACATTGTTATTCTTTCATGTTTAATTAGAATCAAGAAGAAATTGCAAAATTTTCAAACAGGGTAAACTTGAATCACTTCGGTTAAAAGTGAGATAACATTTTCATCATAACTCCTATGATGATTCATCTTCAGGGTGATTATCCACTGATTTATGAGTCCAAATAAAGCTTCTTACATCGTGATTCATTCTGGTTTGATTAGAATCAAGAAAAATTATAAAATCTCTAAACAGGGTAAACTGGAATCACTTCGGTTAAAGTGGGATAACTTCTTCATCATAACTCCTATGATATTGATTCAACTTCAGGGTTATTATAAACTGATTTATGAGTCCAAATCAAGCTTCTTACATCGTTATTCGTTCAGGTTTAATTAGAATCAAGAAGAAATTGCAAAATCTCTAAACAAGGTAAACTGGAATCACTTCGGTTAAAAGTGGGATAACTTCTTCATCATAACTCCTATGATATTGATTCATCTTCAGGGTGATTATCCACTGATTTATGAGTCCAAATCAAGATTCTTAAATCGTGATTCATTCTGGTTTGATTAGAATCAAGAAGAAATTGCAAAATCTCCAAACAGGGTTAATTGGAATCACTTCGGTTAAAAGTGGGATAACTTCTTCATCATAACTCCTATGATATTGATTCAACTTCACGGTGATTATCCACTGATTTATGAGTCCAAATCAAGCTTCTTACATCGTGATTCATTCTGGTTTGATTAGAATCAAGAAGAAATTACAAAATCTCCAAAAAGGATAAATTGGAATTACTTTGGTTAAAAGTGAGATAACTTCTTCATTACAACTCCTATGATATTGATTCAACTTCAGGGTAATTATCCACTGATTTATGAGTCCAAATCAAGCTTCTTACATCGTGATTCATTCTGGCATGATTAGAATCAAGAAAAAATTTCCAAATCACAAAACATGGTAAACTAGAATCACCTCGGTTAAAAGTGGGATAACTTCTTCGTCATAACTCCTATGATATTGATTCAATTTCAGGGTGATTATAAAATGATTTATGAGTCCAAATCAAGCTTTTTACATCGTTATTCGTTCAGGTTTAATTAGAATCAAGAAGAAATTATAAAATCTCCAAACAAGGTAAACTGGAATCACTTCGATTAAAAGTGGGATAACTTCTTCATCATAACTCCGATGATATTGATTCATCTTCAGGGTGATTATCCACTGATTTATGAGTCCAAATCAAGCTTCTTACAACATGATTCATTCTGGTTTGATTAGAATCAAGAAGAAATTACAAAATCTCCAAACAGGATAAATTGGAATCACTTCGGTTAAAAGTGGGATAACTTCTTCATCACAACTCCTATGATATTGATTCAACTTCAGGGTGATTATACACTGATTTATGAGTCCAAATCAAGCTTCTTACATCGTGATTCATTCTGGTTTGATTAGAATCAAGAAGAAATTACAAAATCTCCAAACAGGATAAATTGGAATTACTTCGGTTAAAAGTGAGATAACTTTTTCATCATAACTCCTATGATATTGATTCATCTTCAGGGTGATTATCCACTGATTTATGAGTCCAAATCAAGCTTCATAAATCGTGATTCATTCTGGTTTGATTAGAATCAAGAAGAAATTGCAAGATCTCCAAACAGGGTAAATTGGAATCACTTCGGCTAAAAGTGGGATAACTTCTTCATCATAACTCCTATGATATTGATTCAACTTCAGGGTGATTATCCACTGATTTATGAGTCCAAATAAAGCTTCTTACATCGTGATTCATTATGGTTTGATTAGAATCAAGAAGAAATTACAAAATCTCCAAAAATGATAAATTGGAATTACTTCGGTTAAAAGTGAGATAACTTCTTCATTACAACTCCTATGATATTGATTCAACTTCAGGGTAATTATCCACTGATTTATGAGTCCAAATCAAGCTTCTTACATCGTGATTCATTCTGGCATGATTAGAATCAAGAAAAAATTTCCAAATCACAAAACAGGGTAAACTAGAATCACCTCGGTTAAAAGTGGGATAACTTCTTCGTCATAACTCCTATGATATTGATTCAATTTCAGGGTGATTATAAAATGATTTATGAGTCCAAATCAAGCTTTTTACATCATTATTCGTTCAGGTTTAATTAGAATCAAGAAGAAATTATAAAATCTCCAAACAAGGTAAACTGGAATCACTTCGATTAAAAGTGGGATAACTTCTTCATCATAACTCCGATGATATTGATTCATCTTCAGGGTGATTATCCACTGATTTATGAGTCCAAATCAAGCTTCTTACAACATGATTCATTCTGGTTTGATTAGAATCAAGAAGAAATTACAAAATCTCCAAACAGGATAAATAGGAATCACTTCGGTTAAAAGTGGGATAACTTCTTCATCACAACTCCTATGATATTGATTCAACTTCAGGGTGATTATACACTGATTTATGAGTCCAAATCAAGCTTCTTACATCGTGATTCATTCTGGTTTGATTAGAATCAAGAAGAAATTGCAAAATCTCCAAACTTGGTAAATTGGAATCACTTCGGTTAAAAGTGGGATAACTTCTTCATCATAACTTCTATAATATTGATTCTACTTCAGGGTGATTATCCACTGATTTATGAGTCCTAATCAAGCTTCTTACATCATTATTCATTTTTGTTTGATTAGAATCAAGGAGAAATTACAAAATCTCCAAACAGGATAAATTGGAATCACTTCGGTTAAAAGTGGGATAACTTCTTCATCACAACTCCTATGATATTGATTCAACTTCAGGGTGATTATACACTGATTTATGAGTCCAAATCAAGCTTATTACATCGTGATTCATTCTGGTTTAATTAGAATCAAGAAGAAATTGCAAAATCTCCAAACAGGGTAAACTTGAATCACTTCGGTTAAAAGTGGGATAACTTCTTCATCATAACTCCTACGATATTTATTCAATCAAGGTGATTATCCACTGATTTATGAGTCCAAATCAAGCTTCTTACATCGTGATTCATCCTGGCTTGTTTAGAATCAAGAAGAAATTGCAAAATCTCCAAAAAGGGTAAATTGGAATCACTTCGGTTAAAAATGGGATAGCTTCTTCATCATAACTCCTATGATATTGATTCAACTTCAGGGTGATTATCCATTGATTTATGAGTCCAAATCAAGCTTCTTACATCGTGATTCATTCTTGTTTGATTAGAATCAAGAAGAAATTACAAAATCTCCGAACATGATAAATTGGAATAACTTCGGTTAAAAGTGAGATAACTTCTTCATCACAACTCCTATGATATTGATTCAATTTCAGGTTGATTATACACTGATTTATGAGTCCAAATCAAGCTTCTTACATTGTGATTAATTCTGGTTTGATTAGAATCAAGAAGAAATTGCAAAATCTCCAAACAGGGTAAATTGGAATCACTTCGGTTAAAAGTGGGATAACTTCTTCATCATAACTCCTATGATATTGATTCAACTTCAGGGTGATTATCCACTGATTTATGAGTCCAAATCAAGCTTCTTACATCGTGATTCATTCTGGTTTGATTAGAATCAAGAAGAAATTACAAAATCTCCAAACAGGATAAATTGGAATTACTTCGGTTAAAAGTGAGATAACTTTTTCATCATAACTCCTATGATATTGATTCATCTTCAGGGTGACTATCCACTGATTTATGAGTCCAAATCAAGCTTCATAAATCGTGATTCATTCTGGTTTGATTAGAATCAAGAAGAAATTGCAAAATCTCCAAACAGGGTAAATTGGAATCACTTCGGTTAAAAGTGGGATAACTTCTTCATCATAACTCCTATGATATTGATTCAACTTCAGGGTGATTATCCACTGATTTATGAGTCCAAATAAAGCTTCTTACATCGTGATTCATTCTGGTTTGATTAGAATCAAGAAGAAATTTCAAAATCTCCAAATATGGTAAATTGGAATCACTTCGGTTAAAAGTGGGATAACTTATTCATCATAACTCCTATGATATTGATTCAACTTCAAGGTGATTATCCACTGATTTATGAGTCCAAATCAAGCTTCTTACATTGTGATTCATTCTGGTTTGATTAGAATCAAGAAGAAATTGCAAAATCTCCAAACAAGATAAATTGGAATCATTTCGGTTAAAAGTGGGATAACTTCTTCATTACAACTCCTATGATATTGATTCAACTTCAGGGGGATTATACACTGATTTATGAGTCCACATCAAGCTTCTTACATCGTGATTCATTCTGATTTGATTAGAATCAAGAAGAAATTGCAAAATATCCAAACAGGGTCAATTGGAATCACTTCGATTAAAAGTGGGATAACTTCTTCATCATAACTTCTATGATATTGATTCAACTACAGGGTAATTAACCACTGATTTATGAGTCAAAATCAAGCTTCTTACATCGTGATTCATTCTGGCTTGATTAGAATCAAGAAGAAATTTCCAAATCACAAAACAGGGTAAACTAGAATCACCTCGGTTAAAAGTGGGATAACTTCTTCGTCATAACTCCTATGATATTGATTCAATTTCAGGGTGATTATAAAATGATTTATGAGTCCAAATCAAGCTTTTTACATCGTTATTCGTTCAGGTTTAATTAGAATCAAGAATAAATTATAAAATCTCCAAACAAGGTAAACTGGAATCACTTCGATTAAAAGTGGGATAACTTCTTCATCATAACTCCGATGATATTGATTCATCTTCAGGGTGATTATCCACTGATTTATGAGTCCAAATCAAGCTTCTTACAACATGATTCATTCTGGTTTGATTAGAATCAAGAAGAAATTACAAAATCTCCAAACAGGGTAAATTGGAATCACTTCGGTTAAAAGTGGGATAACTTCTTCATCATAACTCCTATGATATTGATTCAACTTCAGGGTGATTATCCACTGATTTATGAATCCAAATCAAGCTTCTTAAATCTTGATTCATTCTGGTTTGATTAGAATTAAGAAGAAATTGCAAAATCTCCAAACATGGTAAAATGGAATCACTTCGGTTAAAAGTGGGATAACTTCTTCATCATAACTTCTATGATATTGATTCAACTTCAGGTTCTAAATCAAGCTTCTTACACCGTGATTCATTTTGGTTTGATTAGAATAAAGAAGAAATTGTAAAATCTCCAAACAGGATAAATTGGAATCACTTCGGTTAAAAGTGGGATAACTTCTTCATCATAACTCCTATGATATTGATTCAACTTCAGGGTGATTATCCACTGATTTATGAGTCCAATTCAAGTTTCTTACATCGTGATTCATTCTGGTTTGATTAGAATCAAGAAGAAATTACAAAATCTCCAAACAGGATCAATTGGAATCACTTCGGTTAAAAGTGGGATAACTTCTTCATCATAACTCCTATGATATTGATTCAACTTCAGGGTGATTATCCACTGATTTATGATTCCAAATCAAGCTTCTTACATCGTGATTTATCCTGGCTTGATTAGAATCAAGAAGAAATTGCCAAATCTCAAAACAGGATAAACTAGAATCACCTCGGTTAAAAGCGGGATAACTTCTTCGTCATAACTCCCATGATATTGATTCAATTTCAGGGTGATTATAAAGTGATTTATGAGTCCAAATCAAGCTTCTTACATCGTTATTCTTTCATGTTTAATTAGAATCAAGAAGAAATTGCAAAATCTCCAAACAGGGTAAACGTGAATCACTTCGGTTAAAAGTGGGATATCTTTTTCATCATAACTCCTATGGTATTGATTCATCTTCAGGGTGATTATCCACTGATTTATGAGTCCAAATCAAGCTTCTTACATCGTGATTCATTCTAGTTTGATTAGAATCAAGAAAGATTGCAAAAATCTCTAAACAGGGTAAACTGGAATCACTTCGGTTAAAAGTGGGATAACTTCTTCATCATAACTCCTATGATATTGATTCAACTTCAGGGTGATTATAAACTAATTTATGAGTCCAAATCAAGCTTCTTACAACGTTATTCGTTCAGGTTTAATTAGAATCAAGAAGAAATTGCAAAATCTCAAAACAAGGTAAACTGGAATCACTTCGGTTAAAAGTGGGATAACTTCTTCATCATAACTCCTATGATATTGATTCAACTTCAGGGTGATTATACACTGATTTATGAGTCCAAATCAAGCTTCTTACATCGTGATTCATTCTGGTTTAATTAGAATCAAGAAGAAATTGCAAAATCTCCAAACAGGGTAAACTTGAATCACTTCGGTTAAAAGTGGGATAACTTCTTCATCATAACTCCTACGATATTTATTCAATTTCAAGGTGATTATCCACTGATTTATGAGTCCAAATCAAGCTTCTTACATCGTGATTCATCCTGGCTTGTTTAGAATCAAGAAGAAATTGCAAAATCTCCAAAAAGGGTAAATTGGAATCACTTCGGTTAAAAATGGGATAGCTTCTTCATCATAACTCCTATGATATTGATTCAACTTCAGGGTGATTATCCATTGATTTATGAGTCCAAATCAAGCTTCTTACATCGTGATTCATTCTGGTTTGATTAGAATCAAGAAGAAATTGCAAAATCTCCGAACAGGATAAATTGGAATAACTTTGGTTAAAAGTGAGATAACTTCTTCATCACAACTCCTATGATATTGATTCAATTTCAGGGTGATTATACACTGATTTATGAGTCCAAATCAAGCTTCTTACATCGTGATTAATTCTGGTTTGATTAGAATCAAGAAGAAATTGCAAAATCTCCAAACAGGGTAAATTGGAATCACTTCGGTTAAAAGTGGGATAACTTCTTCATCATAACTCCTATGATATTGATTCAACTTCAGGGTGATTATCCACTGATTTATGAGTCCAAATCAAGCTTCTTACATCGTGATTCATTATGGTTTGATTAGAATCAAGAAGAAATTACAAAATCTCCAAACAGGATAAATTGGAATTACTTCGGTTAAAAGTGAGATAACTTTTTCATCATAACTCCTATGATATTGATTCATCTTCAGGGTGATTATCCACTGATTTATGAGTCCAAATCAAGCTTCATAAATCGTGATTCATTCTGGTTTGATTAGAATCAAGAAGAAATTGCAAAATCTCCAAACATGGTAAATTGGAATCACTTCGGTTAAAAGTGGGATAACTTCTTCATCATAACTCCTATGATATTGATTCAACTTCAGGGTGATTATCCACTGATTTATGAGTCCAAATAAAGCTTCTTACATCGTGATTCATTCTGGTTTGATTAGAATCAAGAAGAAATTTCAAAATCTCCAAACATGGTAAATTGGAATCACTTCGGTTAAAAGTGGGATAACTTCTTCATCATAACTCCTATGATATTGACTCAACTTCAAGGTGATTATCCACTGATTTATGAGTCCAAATCAAGCTTCTTACATTGTGATTCATTCTGGTTTGATTAGAATCAAGAAGAAATTGCAAAATCTCCAAACAAGATAAATTGGAATCACTTCGGTTAAAAGTGAGATAACTTCTTCATCACAACTCCTATGATATTGATTCAACTTCAGGGTGATTAAACACTGATTTATGAGTCCAAATCAAGCTTCTTACATCGTGATTCATTCTGGTTTGATTAGAATCAAGAAGAAATTGCAAAATCTCCAAACAAGATAAATTGGAATCATTTCGGTTAAAAGTGGGATAACTTCTTCATCATAACTTCAATGATATTGATTCAACTTCAGGGTGATTATCCCTGATTTATGAGTCCAAATCAAGCTTCTTACATCATGATTCATTTTGGTTTGATTAGAATCAAGAAGAAATTACAAAATCTCCAAACAGGATAAATTGGAATCACTTTTGTTAAAAGTGGGATAACTTCTTCATCATAACTCCTATGATATTGATTCATCTTCAGGGTGATTATCCACTGATTTATGAGTCCAAATAAAGCTTCTTATATCGTGATTCATTCTGGTTTGATTAGAATCAAGAAAAATTACAAAATCTCTAAACAGGGTAAACTGGAATCACTTCGGTTAAAAGTGGGATAACTTCTTCATCATAACTCCTATGATATTGATTCAACTTCAGGGGTATTATAAACTGATTTATGAGTCCAAATCAAGCTTCTTACATCATTATTCGTTCAGGTTTAATTAGAATCAAGAAGAAATTGCAAAATCTCCAAACAAGGTAAACTGGAATCACTTCGGTTAAAAGTGGGATAACTTCTTCATCATAACTCCTATGATATTGATTCATCTTCAGGGTGATTATCCACTGATTTATGAGTCCAAATCAAGATTCTTAAATCGTGATTCATTCTGGTTTGATTAGAATCAAGAAGAAATTGCAAAATCTCCAAACAGGGTTAATTGGAATCACTTCGGTTTAAAGTGGGATAACTTCTTCATCATAACTCCTATGATATTGATTCAACTTCAGGGTGATTATCCACTGATTTATGAGTCCAAATCAAGCTTCTTACATCTTGATTCATTCTTGTTTGATTAGAATCAAGAAGAAATTACAAAATCTCCAAAAAGGATAAATTGGAATTACTTCGGTTAAAAGTGAGATAACTTCTTCATTACAACTCCTATGATATTGATTCAACTTCAGGGGGATTATACACTGATTTATGAGTCCACATCAAGCTTCTTACATCGTGATTCATTCTGATTTGATTAGAATCAAGAAGAAATTGCAAAATATCCAAACAGGGTCAATTGGAATCACTTCGATTAAAAGTGGGATAACTTCTTCATCATAACTTCTATGATATTGATTCAAGTACAGGGTAATTAACCACTGATTTATGAGTCCAAATCAAGATTCTTACATCGTGATTCATTCTGGCTTGATTAGAATCAAGAAGAAATTTCCAAATCACAAAACAGGGTAAACTAGAATCACCTCAGTTAAAAGTGGGATAACTTCTTCGTCATAACTCCTATGATATTGATTCAATTTCAGGGTGATTATAAAATGATTTATGAGTCCAAATCAAGCTTTTTACATCGTTATTCGTTCAGGTTTAATTAGAATCAAGAATAAATTATAAAATCTCCAAACAAGGTAAACTGGAATCACTTCGATTAAAAGTGGGATAACTTCTTCATCATAACTCCGATGATATTGATTCATCTTCAGGGTGATTATCCACTGATTTATGAGTCCAAATCAAGCTTCTTACAACATGATTCATTCTGGTTTGATTAGAATCAAGAAGAAATTGCAAAATCTCCAAACAGGGTAAATTGGAATCACTTCGGTTAAAAGTGGGATAACTTCTTCATCATAACTCCTATGATATTGATTCAACTTCAGGGTGATTATCCACTGATTTATGAATCCAAATCAAGCTTCTTAAATCTTGATTCATTCTGGTTTGATTAGAATTAAGAAGAAATTGCAAAATCTCCAAACATGGTAAATTGGAATCACTTCGGTTAAAAGTGGGATAACTTCTTCATCATAACTTCTATGATATTGATTCAACTTCAGGTTCTAAATCAAGCTTCTTACACCGTGATTCATTTTGGTTTGATTAGAATAAAGAAGTAATTGTAAAATCTCCAAACAGGATAAATTGGAATCACTTCGGTTAAAAGTGGGATAACTTCTTCATCATAACTCCTATGATATTGATTCAACTTCAGGGTGATTATCCACTGATTTATGAGTCCAAATCAAGTTTCTTACATCGTGATTCATTCTGGTTTGATTAGAATCAAGAAGAAATTACAAAATCTCCAAACAGGATCAATTGGAATCACTTCGGTTAAAAGTGGGATAACTTCTTCATCATAACTCCTATGATATTGATTCAACTTCAGGGTGATTATCCACTGATTTATGATTCCAAATCAAGCTTCTTACATCGTGATTTATCCTGGCTTGATTAGAATCAAGAAGAAATTGCCAAATCTCAAAATAGGATAAACTAGAATCACCTCGGTTAAAAGCGGGATAACTTCTTCGTCATAACTCCCATGATATTGATTCAATTTCAGGGTGATTATAAACTGATTTATGAGTCCAAATCAAGCTTCTTACATCGTTATTCTTTCATGTTTAATTAGAATCAAGAAGAAATTGCAAAATCTCCAAACAGGGTAAACGTGAATCACTTCGGTTAAAAGTGGGATATCTTTTTCATCATAACTCCTATGGTATTGATTCATCTTCAGGGTGATTATCCACTGATTTATGAGTCCAAATCAAGCTTCTTACATCGTGATTCATTCTAGTTTGATTAGAATCAAGAAAAATTGCAAAAATCTCTAAACAGGGTAAACTGGAATCACTTCGGTTAAAAGTGGGATAACTTCTTCATCATAACTCCTATGATATTGATTCAACTTCAGGGTGATTATAAACTGATTTATGAGTCCAAATCAAGCTTCTTACAACGTTATTCGTTCAGGTTTAATTAGAATCAAGAAGAAATTGCAAAATCTCAAAACAAGGTAAACTGGAATCACTTCGGTTAAAAGTGGGATAACTTCTTCATCATAACTCCTATGATATTGATTAATCTTCAGGGTGATTATCCACTGATTTATGAGTCCAAATCAAGATTCTTAAATCGTGATTCATTCTGGTTTGATTAGAATCAAGAAGAAATTGCAAAATCTCCAAACAGGGTAAATTGGAATCACTTCGGTTAAAAGTGGGATAACTTCTTCATCATAACTCCTATGATATTGATTCAACTTCAGGGTGATTATCCACTGATTTATGAGTCCGAATCAAGCTTCTTACATCGTGATTCATTCTGGTTTGGTTAGAATCAAGAAGAAATTACAAAATCTCCAAACAGGATAAATTGGAATTACTTCGGTTAAAAGTGAGATAACTTCTTCATCATAACTCCTATGATATTGAATCATCTTCAGGGTGATTATCCACTGAATTATGAGTCCAAATCAAGCTTCTTACATCGTGATTCATTCTGGTTTGATTAGAATCAAGAAGAAATTGCAAAATATCCAAACAGGGTCAATTGGAATCACTTCGGTTAAAAGTGGGATAACTTCTTCATCATAACTCCTATGATATTGATTCAACTTCAGGGTGATTATCCACTGATTGATGAGTCCAAATCAAGCTTATTACATCGTTATTCGTTCAGGTTTAATTAGAATCAAGAAGAAATTTTTAAATCACAAAACAGGGTAAACTAGAATCACCTCGGTTAAAAGTGGGTTAACTTCTTCGTCATAACTCCTATGATATTGATTCAATTTCAGGGTGATTATAAAATGATTTATGAGTCCAAATCAAGCTTTTTACATCGTTATTCGTTCAGGTTTAATTAGAATCAAGAAGAAATTACAAAATCTCCAAACAAGGTAAACTGGAATCACTTCGATTAAAAGTGGGATAACTTCTTCATCATAACTCCGATGATATTGATTCATCTTCAGGGTGATTTTCCACTGATTTATGAGTCCAAATCAAGCTTCTTACAACATGATCCATTCTGGTTTGATTAGAATCAAGAAGAAATTGCAAAATCTCCAAACAGGGTAAATTGGAATCACTTCGGTTAAAAGTGGGATAACTTCTACATCATAACTCCTATGATATTGATTCAACTTCAGGGTGATTATCCACTGATTTATGAATCCAAATCAAGCTTCTTAAATCTTGATTCATTCTGGTTTGATTAGAATTAAGAAGAAATTGCAAAATCTCCAAACATGGTAAATTGGAATCACTTCGGTTAAAAGTGGGATAACTTCTTCATCATAACTTCTATGATATTGATTCAACTTCAGGTTCTAAATCAAGCTTCTTACACCGTGATTCATTTTGGTTTGATTAGAATACAGAAGAAATTGTAAAATCTCCAAACAGGATAAATTGGAATTACTTCGGTTAAAAGTGAGATAACTTTTTCATCATAACTCCTATGATATTTATTCATCTTCAGGGTGATTATCCACTGATTTATGAGTCCAAATCAAGCTTCATAAATCTTGATTCATTCTGGTTTGATTAGAATCAAGAAGAAATTGCAAAATCTCCAAACAGGATAAATTGGAATCACTTCGGTTAAAAGTGGGATAACTTCTTCATCATAACTCCTATGATATTGATTCAACTTCAGGGTGATTATCCACTGATTTATGAGTCCAAATAAAGCTTCTTACATCATGATTCATTTTGGTTTGATTAGGATCAAGAATAAATTGCAAAATCTCCAAATAGATAAATTGGAATCACTTTTGTTAAAAGTGGGATAACTTCTTTATCTTAACTCCTATGATATTGATTCAACTTCAGGGTGATTATCCACTGATTTATGAGTCCAAATCAAGATTCTTAAATCTTGATTCATTCTGGTTTGATTAGAATCAAGAAGAAATTGCAAAATCTCCAAACAGGGTAAATTGGAATCACTTTGGTTAAAAGTGGGATAACTTCTTCATCATAACTCCTATGATATTGATTCAACTTCAGGGTGATTATTCACTGATTTATGAGTCCAAATAAAGCTTCTTACATCGTGATTCATTCTGGTTTGATTAGAATCAAGAAGAAATTGCAAAATCTCCAAACAGGGTAAATTGCAATCACTTCGGTTAAAAGTTGGATAACTTCTTCATCATAACTCATATGATATTGATTAAACTTCAGGGTGATTATCCACTGATTTATGAGTCCAGATCAAGCTTCTTACATCGTGATTCATTCTGGTTTGATTAGAATCAAGAAGAAATTGCAAAATCTCCAAACAGGATAAATTGGAATCACATCGGTTAAAAGTGAGATAACTTCTTCATCACAACTCCTAAGATATTGATTCAACTCCAGGGTGATTATACACTGATTTATGAGTCCAAATCAAGATTCCTACATCGTGATTCATTTTGGTTTGATTATAATCAAGAAGAAATTGCAAAATATCCAAACATGGTCAATTGGAATCACTTTGGTTAAAAGTGGGATAACTTCTTCATCATAACTCCTATGATATTGATTGAACTTCAGGGTGATTATCCACTGATTTATGAGTCCAAATAAAGCTTCTTACATCGTGATTCATTCTGTCTTGATTAGAATCAAGAAGAAATTGCCAAATCTCAAAACAGGGTAAACTAGAATCACCTCGGTTAAAAGTGGGATAACTTCTTCGTCATAAGTCCTATGATATTGATTCAATTTCAGGGTGATTATAAACTGATTTATGAGTCCAAATCAAGCTTCTTACATCGTTATTCGTTCAGGTTTAATTAGAATCAAGAAGAAATTACAAAATCTCCAAACATGGTAAACTGGAATCACTTCGGTAAAAAGTGGGATAACTTCTTCATCATAACTCCTATGATATTGATTCATCTTCAGGGTGATTATCCACTGATTTATGAGTCCAAATCAAGCTTCTTACATCGTGATTCATTCTGGTTTGATTAGAATCAAGAAGAAATTGCAAAATCTCCAAACAGGGTAAATTGGAATCACTTCTGTTAAAAGTGGGATAACTTCTTCATCATAACTCCTATGATATTGATTCAACTTCAGGGTGATTGATTATCCACTGATTTATGAGTCCAAATCAAGCTTCTTAAATCGTGATTCATTCTGGTTTGATTAGAATTAAGAAGAAATTGCAAAATCTCTAAACAGGATAAATTGGAATCACTTCGGTTAAAAGTGGGATAACTTCTTCATCATAACTTCTATGATATTGATTCAACTTCAGGTTCTAAATCAAGCTTCTTACATCGTGATTCATTTTGGTTTGAATAGAATCAAGAAGAAATTGTAAAATCTCCAAACAGGATAAATTGGAATCACTTCGGTTAAAAGTGGGATAACTTCTTCATCATAACTCCTATGATATTGATTCAACTTCAGGGTGATTATCCACTGATTTATGAGTCTAAATCAAATTTCTTACATCGTGATTCATTCTGGTTTGATTAGAATCAAGAAGAAATTACAAAATCTCCAAACAGGGTCAATTGGAATCACTTCGGTTAAAAGTGGGATAACTTCTTCATCATAACTCCTATGATATTGATTCAACTTCAGGGTGATTATCCACTGATTTATGAGTCCAAATCAAGCTTCTTACATCGTGATTCATCCTGTCTTGATTAGAATCAAGAAGAAATTGCCAAATCTCAAAACAGGATAAACTAGAATCACCTCGGTTAAAAGTGGGATAACTTCTTCGTCATAACTCCTATGATATTGATTCAATTTCAGGGTGATTATAAACTGATTTATGAGTCCAAATCAAGCTTCTTACTGAAAACTAAAGAGATATCTGAGGTTATATGAGTATTTGAGACGTTGAAAGAGATTAGAAAAGAGATTAGAAGAGACTTGGAGACTAAAGCTTGAAAAGGGACTAGAAATCCATTTCTGGATATGAAGAACACTAGAGAGAATAAGAGAGACCCGAAAACATTGCTTATCTGATTAATGAGGAAGTGTTACAAATATATAGAGAAGGATAAAGCTTAATGCAACGGATACAGGATAAGGTTTCAACAAGATCGTGTGTAGTCAAGGCTGGAGGAGCGTCCCGTTTGAATCTTGTGGACGAGAGGCTTCACATGCTTGATGCCTTTGGCATCTTGACCAGATGCTCTCCTTTCCAGCTGTGCCAGTCTGTCAAGACACGAGCTCTCCTTATCCATAAGGTTCGTTGATCCCAGACATAGAGTGTAAACTGGTCCGGCAAGGTAAGCTTTCTCCTTTTACCTTTGGTTGATTCTTTTCACCATATGGTAAGTAAAGGTGTACGGCCTTGTATGGACTAGTTGTACGGCCTTGTACGGCCTTGTACGGACACTCTCAACTTGGTTTCTTAAGCCTTCTCCAATCTTTGTATCCTCATTTCTCATTCAGTTCAACACTCCCCCTCAAGCTTGACCAAGGGAACCGTTCAAGCTTGGATGTCATGAGATCTTCCTCATTAAAAACCTTGCCAAAGAAAACCCTCCTTTGGGATAAAAAACTTAGCAAGGAAAAGAGTAAAGACCTCATGACAAAAGGATCTAGTTGAGCCTGGTAAGATCACTGAGTCCTAATCTGTGATGAATGGACTCAAGTGTCTTCTGTCTTGGAGCTTTAGTGAATACATCTGCCAACTGATCTTCACTCCGTGTGTAACAAGGTAAGATCACTCCTTGGACAATCATTTGCCTCACCTTGTGGCAATCAACCTCAATGTGCCAATGTGCTTGGTTCTCTCATGAAACACCAAGTTGGAGGCAATGTGGATTGCTGCTTGATTGTCACAATGCATGGTCATTGGTGTGGACTGGTTTATCTCCAAGTGCTTCAGTATTCCCTTGATCCAAACTAGCTCATTAGTCAGCTTCAACATGGCCCTGTACTCAGCTTCAGCACTTGAGCATGATACCACCTTCTGCTTCTTGCTCTTCCAAGTAACCAAGTTCCCACCAATGAATGTGCAATAGCCAGTGGTTGACTTCCTATCTGCTCTATCTCCAGCCCAATCAGCATCACAGTATCCCACTACTTCAGTGCTCTTGTTACACCCCATCCACACTCCTTGTTCTGGTGAACCATTTAGATACATCAGGATCCTATTCACCATGCTCCAATGATGCTCCTTTGGTCCTTGCATATGTTGGCTCACCTGATTCACAGCAAAGCATATGTCAGGACGTGTAATGGTTAAGTAGATCAACTTACCAACAAGCTTCCTATAGAGCTTGGCATCTTCAAATGGTTGGCTATCTTCAATCTCCCCCTCACGTGGAACCTTATACCCATCTTCCAGAGGTGTCTTCACTGTCTTTCCTCCAAGTTTACCTGCATCTTTCAAAAGATCAAGTGTATATTTCCTTTGAGAAAGAAACAATCCTTCCTTGGACCTACATATCTCAATTCCAAGGAAGTATTTCATTTCTCCCAAGTCTTTAATTTCAAAGACAGACTTTAAGAAGTCCTTAGTAGATTGAATTCCAACCTTGTCACTTCCTGTGATGATGATATCATCAACATACACAAGAAGGACTACAATACCTGATGGGGTGGATAAGGAGAAGAGAGTATGGTCGAGTTCTGACCTCTTGAAACCTCTTCCATTCAGAGTTGTGCTCAGTTTGGTGTACCAGGCTCTAGGTGATTGTTTGAGACCATAGATGGCTTTCTTCAGTCTTAGGACATTTCCCTCTTTGACCAAATGCTCAAGGCCAGGAGGGGGAAGCATATAGACCTCATCTTCAAGTTCTCCTTGCAAGAAAGCATTCTTCACATCCATTTGCCAAAGACCCCATTCCAAGTTCACAGCAAGAGATAGCACTATTCTGATTGTATGGAGCTTGGCAACTGGAGCAAACGTGTCAATGTAGTCCTCTCCATAAGTTTGAGTGAACCCTCTGGCTACCAGTCTGGTCTTCTTCCTATCAATCTTCCCATTTGCAAGATACTTGATGGTGAATATCCATCTGCTAGAAACAGCCTTCTTCCCTTTTGGTAGTGCACTTTCATACCAAGTATCGTTCTTGATCATTGCATCTGCTTCAGCACCAACTGATTCCCTCCATTCTTTGTCTTGCATAGCTTCTTCATAGGAGCTTGGTAACTTACTCTCATCCAAACTCGTCATGAAAGCACAATGGTCCTCAGGGTAATATACTAGTGTACAAGCAGCTTGAACAGGATGCTCCACTGCTTGTGCATTGTAGTATACCCTTGTATTCACCCAGTTGGATGGAGGGTTTCTTATCCTTGTACTCCTTCTTAAAGGTTGAGGTTGAGGTACTTCAGGATGTTCTTCCTCAATTTCTCCTTCTTCTTCCTGGTTTGCACCTTCCTCATCTTCATTTCCTTGATCCACACCTTGATCATGTTGTGAGCCTGATGATTCTCCCTCATATTGCTCATGAGCATCAGGTTCATTTCCCCCCTCATGGTCGAGGTGGGGTTCATGACCATCCATATCCACAGTAGGTGGACCTTGTTGTTGTTTACTTCCACCCTTGTGATCCTGAGATAAGTTAATCCCAAGACTCTCCAAGATAATCCTCAAGTTCGCTGCCTTATCTGATGTCAAATCCTTTAACTCTGCTTGGTTCTTTTCTTCATAGAACCCTCTTTCTTCTACAAACTTCACATCCCTTGATATAAACACCCTCCTGGTTACTGGATCATAGCACTTGTATCCCTTCTGAGTTGGTGAGTAGCCAATGAACATCCCTTTGGTACTCTTTGCTTCCAACTTGTTCCTGAATTCTCCTGGTTTGTGAACAAAGCAAAGACACCCAAAGACTCGAAGGTGATCTAAGGCTGGTCTATGCTTGTTCAATACTTCAAATGGTGACTGATCATGAAGAACTCTGGTTGGGGTTCGGTTGATCAAGTAGCAAGCAGTGGCAACAGCATCACTCCAGAATCTCTTGGGTACATTTGCTTGGAACATCATGGACCTAGCAACCTCCATAAGGTGTCTATTCTTCCTTTCTGCTACTCCATTTTGTTGTGGGGTGTAAGGGCAGCTTGTTTGATGAAGAATGCCATGTTGAGATAGATGCAACTTGAATGCTTGACTTGTGTATTCTCCACCATTATCTGATCTAAAAACTTTCAGCTTAGCATTGAAATGGTTAGTCACATAAGTATGAAAGTTTCTAAATGCATCAAGCACCCTATCTTTAGATGGAATCAAGGTTATCCAGGTGTATTTCGACTTTTCATCTATGAATGTGACAAAGTATTTATGATTCTCTCTAGACAAGCAAGGGGCAGTCCAAACATCTGAATGTATTAGATCAAAGCAATTATCATAGATAGTAGTGGACTTATGGAAAACAGTCTTACAATGCTTGCCTAAAATACAAGCTTCACAATCATTATTTTCAAAAACAACACCTGGAACCATTAAGTTTAAAGCTCTAACATGAGGATGTCCTAGTCTAGCATGCCACAAAGCATTCTTATTTAAAGTAGAAGCAGAAGCAGAAGTAAAGGAACAATTAGGATCAGGCAAAACATTAATCTCTTCAAGAAGGTAAAGGTCTCCTTTTGTAACTCCTTGCCCAATCACACGGTTGCTTTCAATATCCTGAAACTTAACATCATTAGGACTGAAGATAACTTTGCATTTGAGATCATTAGTGCATTTCTTAACAGATAACAAGTTTGAAGTAAACTCAGGCATATAAAAAGCTCTAGACTCCTTATCAAACAGTTTTAATTTGCCTATACCTCTTATTGGAATCCTATCACCATTAGCAATCATAACATGTCCATGAGCAGGTTCTATTTCTTTAATAAGTCTAGTATCACTAATCATATGATGTGATGCACCTGAATCAACTATCAATGGTTTAGACATGCTACAAGCACTAAGAGATAGACCAGCATTCCTAGAGTGAGTATAAGCATCAGTTTGATCATAAAGGCTAGTAACTTTAGATGCACCAAATGAATACCCCCTGAGGTTACCAAAGATGTTACCATTGTCCTTGAGCATCTTGATGAGAGCATCCATCTCTGATCTGCGGATGAACTCATGCTCATTTGGACGGTTGGTTGGTTGAGCTGCATAGGTCACCAATGCCTTGTTCTCACCACCTTCTCTTCCTTCAGTCTCTGATGCCCGGTTTGATGTTCCTGCTCCACTCATCAGATGCTGATCACTTCCCCCATTGCTCACATTTGCCCTTGCATCTCTATCCTTCATGAACTTGTTTGGCTTGAGATGTGGATGGAGGATCCAGCACTGATGCTTCTTGTGACCTTGTCTCTTGCAATGGTCACAGTTTCCATTGAACCTTCTTTCTTCATACTTGTTCACCCTGTTGGCTTGAGGAACTTCAGCTTGATTAGCCAAGGTAAGCTCCCCCTTTCCACCAAATAGCCCCAATGATCCTTGTTCCTTCTGGATTTGTGCGCAGACTTCTTCTAGAGTGGGTAACTTCTCAGCTCGCAGGATGTGCTTTACCAAGTCATTGTAGGTAGAGTTCAGAGTGAGAAGCAAGCCAAAGACCTTGTCTTGTTCACGCCTTTCATTGAGCTCATCTGGATCGGTTGTGCTTGGCCTCAACATCTCAAGCTCTGACCACAATGCTCTAAACTTCCCAAGATGCTTTGTGAACTCCATATCTTCTTGTGCCAAGTTGTTTATGGCTCGCTTAATCTCAAACACACGAGTAAGGTTTGAGATGTTTCCATATACCTTCTGGAGAGTATCCCACAGGTCCTTTGCCTTCTCACAGTAGCTGTACGCCTCTAAGATTGATGGATCTAGAGAGCTTTGAAGGATGGACATCACCAGGTTATCTTCCTGGATCCATTTCACTTCATCACACACAACAATCTCCTTGTCGCCTTCATGAGTAATGAGTTTTGGAGCTTCATCTTCAAGGATGTGGTTCCACAAACCCTTACTCCCCACTGCTGTCTTCACCACACGAGACCATAGGAGGTAGTTTCCCCCCTTTAGAATCACTGGAATCACCGTAGTCTTAGTACCCTCCATCTTGAAGCTTCCCGGATGAAAAAGGTGTTCTTGAGTGTTCTTGAGCAAGAAATGAAATCAAACCCCAGATTCAAGTGAACCTGGCTCTGATACCATGAAAACTAAAGAGATATCTGAGGTTATATGAGTATTTGAGACATTGAAAGAGATTAGAAAAGAGATTAGAGGAGACTTGGAGACTAAAGCTTGAAATGAGACTAGAAATCCATTTCTGGATATGAAGAACACTAGAGAGAGTAAGAGAGACTCGAAATGTTTGCTTGTTTATTAATCTGAGTATAGGTTACAATATATAGGAAAGCCTTAACCTTAGCCACAAACGGTCATAAAGGTTAAGGTAACCAAGAGGGAAACGTGGTCAGTCTAAGGGAGAGGCGCGCCTTGTTTTGAATACTTGGCTGAGGAAGCTTGATGCCTTTGGCATCTTGACCAGATGCCTTCTCCTTTCCAGCCCGAGCCAGCCTGTCTTGGTCAAGCCTTATCCGCGAGCCTCTTCACTTCATTTACCGGATAAGGGTCAAGTTAACTTCTCTTTAACCTTGCACCCATTTACCTTGGCTTCTTCCTTCCTTGTGTCCCACGTTCTTGCCTTGTACGGATAGGGAGTTGTACGGCCTAGGGCCATCCGTACACTTTTGCCCTATTTTTGCACAAGATCAGAATGTGTTTAAGTTGAGTTTAAACACACCTTGGTCGAGTTGTCCGTACAGTAGGCCGTACAGTCCGTACTGTCCGTACACTCGCCCTAGCTTTGCACTTCCTTCCTCTTGATCCCATTCCCTTGGTTTAAGCTTCTCAGCCTCTCTTCTTCCTTTACTCAGATCAACACTTGTGCTCCATTTCTTATTTGGTTCAACACTTTCTTCTTGATTCTAATCAAACCAGAATGAATAAAGATGTAAGAAGCTTGATTTGGACTCATAAATCAGTGTAGAATCATCCTGAGGTTGAATCAATATCATTGGAGTTATGATGAAGAAGTTATCCCACTTTTAACCGAAGTGATCCCAGTTTGCCCTGTTTTGAGATTTGACAATTTCTTCTTGATACTACTAAAACCAGAATGAATCACGATGTAAGAAGCTTAATTTGGACTCATAAATCAGTGTAGAATCACCCTGAAGTTGAATCAAGATCATAGGAGTTATGATGAAGAAGTTATCCCACTTTTAACCGAAGTGACTCCAATTTCCTTGTTTGGAGATTTGAAAATTTCTTCTTGATTCTAATTACAACCAGAATTAATAAATATGTAAGAAGCTTGATTTGGACTCATAAATCAGTGTAGAATCATCCTGAAGTTGAATCAATATCATTGGACTTATGATGAAGAAGTTATCCCACTTTTAATTGAAGTGATTCCAGTTTGCCCTGTTTGGAGAGTTGGCAATTTATTCTTGATACTAATAAAACCAGAATGAATCACGATGTAAGTAGCTTGATTTGGACTCATAAATCAGTGTAGAACCACCCTGAAGTTGAAGCAAGATCATAGGAGTTATGATGAAGAAGTTATCCCACTTTTAATCGAAGTGATTCCAGTTTGCCCTGTTTGGAGATTTGGCAATTTATTCTTGATACTAATAAAACCAGAATGAATCACGATGTAAGTAGCTTGATTTGGACTCATAAATCAGTGTAGAATCATCCTGAAGTTGAATCAATATCATTGGACTTATGATGAAGAAGTTATCCCACTTTTAACCGTAGTGATTCCAGTTTACCCTGTTTGGAGATTTGGCAATTTCTTCTTGATACAAATAAAACCAGAATGAATCACGATGTAAGAAACTTGATCTGGACTCATAAATCAGTTTAGAATCATCCTGAAGTTGAATCAATATCATTGGACTTATGATGAAGAAGTTATCCCACTTTTAACCGAAGTGATTCCAGTTTGCCCTGTTTGGAGATTTGGGAATTTATTCTTGATACTAATAAAACCAGAATGAATCACGATGTAAGAAGCTTGATTTGGACTCATTAATCAGTGTAGAATCACCCTGAAGTTGAATCAATATCATTGGAGTTATGATGAAGAAGTTATCCCACTTTTAACCGAAGTGATTCCAGTTTGCCCTGTTTGGAGATTTGGCAATTTCTTCTTGATACTAATAAAACCAGAATGAATCACGATGTAAGAAGCTTGATTTGGACTCATAAATCAGTGTCGAATCACCCTGAAGTTGACTCAAGATCATAGGAGTTATGATGAAGAAGTTATCCCACTTTTAACCGAAGTGATTCCAGTTTGCCCTGTTTGGAGATTTGGGAATTTCTTCTTGATACTAATAAAACCAGAATGAATCACGATGTAAGAAGCTTGATTTGGACTCATAAATCAGTGTAGAATCACCCTGAAGTTGAATCAATGATCATAGGAGTTATGATGAAGAAGTTATCCCACTTTTAACTGAAGTGATTCCAGTTTGCCCTGTTTGGAGATTTGGCAATTTATTCTTGATACTAATAAAACCAGAATGAATCACGATGTAAGAAGCTTGATTTGGACTCATAAATCAGTGTAGAATCATCCTGAAGTTGAATCAATATCATTGGAGTTATGATGAAGAAGTTATCCCACTTTTAACCGAAGTGATTCCAGTTTGCCCTGTTTGGAGATTTGGCAATTTCTTCTTGATACTAATAAAACCAGAATGAATCACGATGTAAGAACTTGATTTGGACTCATAAATCAGTGTAGAATCATCCTGAAGTTGAATCAATATCATTGGAGTTATGATGAAGAAGTTATCCCACTTTTAACCGAAGTGATTCCAGTTTGCCCTGTTTGGAGATTTGGGAATTTATTCTTGATACTAATAAAACCAGAATGAATCACGATGTAAGAAGCTTGATTTGGACTCATTAATCAGTGTAGAATCACCCTGAAGTTGAATCAATATCATTGGAGTTATGATGAAGAAGTTATCCCACTTTTAACCGAAGTGATTCCAGTTTGCCCTGTTTGGAGATTTGGCAATTTCTTCTTGATACTAATAAAACCAGAATGAATCACGATGTAAGAAGCTTGATTTGGACTCATAAATCAGTGTAGAATCATCCTGAAGTTGAATCAATATCATGGAGTTATGATGAAGAAGTTATCCCACTTTTAACCGAAGTGATTCCAGTTTGCCCTGTTTGGAGATTTGGCAATTTCTTCTTGATACTAATAAAACCAGAATGAATCACGATGTAAGAAGCTTGATTTGGACTCATAAATCAGTGTAGAATCACCCTGAAGTTGACTCAAGATCATAGGAGTTATGATGAAGAAGTTATCCCACTTTTAACCGAAGTGATTCCAGTTTGCCCTGTTTGGAGATTTGGCAATTTATTCTTGATACTAATAAAACCAGAATGAATCACGATGTAAGAAGCTTGATTTGGACTCATAAATCAGTGTAGAATCATCCTGAAGTTGAATCAATATCATTGGACTTATGATGAAGAAGTTATCCCACTTTTAACCGAAGTGATTCCAGTTTACCCTGTTTGGAGATTTGGCAATTTCTTCTTGATACTAATAAAACCAGAATGAATCACGATGTAAGAAACTTGATTTGGACTCATAAATCAGTTTAGAATCATCCTGAAGTTGAATCAATATCATTGGACTTATGATGAAGAAGTTATCCCACTTTTAACCGAAGTGATTCCAGTTTGCCCTGTTTGGAGATTTGGAATTTATTCTTGATACTAATAAAACCAGAATGAATCACGATGTAAGAAGCTTGATTTGGACTCATTAATCAGTGTAGAATCACCCTGAAGTTGAATCAATATCATTGGAGTTATGATGAAGAAGTTATCCCACTTTTAACCGAAGTGATTCCAGTTTGCCCTGTTTGGAGATTTGGCAATTTCTTCTTGATACTAATAAAACCAGAATGAATCACGATGTAAGAAGCTTGATTTGGACTCATAAATCAGTGTAGAATCACCCTGAAGTTGAATCAATATCATTGGAGTTATGATGAAGAAGTTATCCCACTTTTAACCGAAGTGATTCCAGTTTGCCCTGTTTGGAGATTTGGCAATTTCTTCTTGATACTAATAAAACCAGAATGAATCACGATGTAAGAAGCTTGATTTGGACTCATAAATCAGTGTAGAATCACCCTGAAGTTGAATCAATATCATTGGACTTATGATGAAGAAGTTATCCCACTTTTAACCGAAGTGATTCCAGTTTGTCCTGTTTGGAGATTTGGGAATTTATTCTTGATACTAATAAAACCAGAATGAATCACGATGTAAGAAGCTTGATTTGGACTCATAAATCAGTGTAGAATCACCCTGAAGTTGAATCAAGATCATAGGAGTTATGATGAAGAAGTTATCCCACTTTTAACTGAAGTGATTCCAGTTTGCCCTGTTTGGAGATTTGGCAATTTATTCTTGATACTAATAAAACCAGAATGAATCACGATGTAAGAAGCTTGATTTGGACTCATAAATCAGTGTAGAATCATCCTGAAGTTGAATCAATATCATTGGACTTATGATGAAGAAGTTATCCCACTTTTAACCGAAGTGATTCCAGTTTGCCCTGTTTGGAGATTTGGCAATTTCTTCTTGATACAAATAAAACCAGAATGAATCACGATGTAAGAAGCTTGATTTGGACTCATAAATCAGTGTAGAATCATCCTGAAGTTGAATCAATATCATTGGAGTTATGATGAAGAAGTTATCCCACTTTTAACCGAAGTGATTCCAGTTTGCCCTGTTTGGAGATTTGGAAATTTCTTCTTGATACTAATAAAACCAGAATGAATCACGATGTAAGAAGCTTGATTTGGACTCATTAATCAGTGTAGAATCACCCTGAAGTTGAATCAATATCATTGGAGTTATGATGAAGAAGTTATCCCACTTTTAACCGAAGTGATTCCAGTTTGCCCTGTTTGGAGATTTGGCAATTTCTTCTTGATACTAATAAAACCAGAATGAATCACGATGTAAGAAGCTTGATTTGGACTCATAAATCAGTGTAGAATCATCCTGAAGTTGAATCAATATCATTGGACTTATGATGAAGAAGTTATCCCACTTTTAACCGAAGTGATTCCAGTTTGCCCTGTTTGGAGATTTGGCAATTTCTTCTTGATACTAATAAAACCAGAATGAATCACGATGTAAGAAGCTTGATTTGGACTCATAAATCAGTGTAGAATCACCCTGAAGTTGACTCAAGATCATAGGAGTTATGATGAAGAAGTTATCCCACTTTTAACCGAAGTGATTCCAGTTTGCCCTGTTTGGAGATTTGGCAATTTATTCTTGATACTAATAAAACCAGAATGAATCACGATGTAAGAAGCTTGATTTGGACTCATAAATCAGTGTAGAATCACCCTGAAGTTGAATCAATATCATAGGAGTTATGATGAAGAAGTTATCCCACTTTTAACCGAAGTGATTCCAGTTTGCCCTGTTTGGAGATTTGGCAATTTATTCTTGATACCAATAAAACCAGAATGAATCACGATGTAAGAAGCTTGATTTGGACTCATAAATCAGTGTAGAATCATCCTGAAGTTGAATCAATATCATTGGACTTATGATGAAGAAGTTATCCCACTTTTAACCGTAGTGATTCCAGTTTACCCTGTTTGGAGATTTGGCAATTTCTTCTTGATACAAATAAAACCAGAATGAATCACGATGTAAGAAACTTGATTTGGACTCATAAATCAGTGTAGAATCATCCTGAAGTTGAATCAATATCATTGGAGTTATGATGAAGAAGTTATCCCACTTTTAACCGAAGTGATTCCAGTTTGCCCTGTTTGGAGATTTGGGAATTTCTTCTTGATACTAATAAAACCAGAATGAATCACGATGTAAGAAGCTTGATTTGGACTCATAAATCAGTGTAGAATCACCCTGAAGTTGAATCAATATCATTGGAGTTATGATGAAGAAGTTATCCCACTTTTAACCGAAGTGATTCCAGTTTGCCCTGTTTGGAGATTTGGCAATTTCTTCTTGATACTAATAAAACCAGAATGAATCACGATGTAAGAAGCTTGATTTGGACTCATAAATCAGTGTAGAATCACCCTGAAGTTGAATCAATATCATTGGAGTTATGATGAAGAAGTTATCCCACTTTTAACCGAAGTGATTCCAGTTTGCCCTGTTTGGAGATTTGGCAATTTCTTCTTGATACTAATAAAACCAGAATGAATCACGATGTAAGAAGCTTGATTTGGACTCATAAATCAGTGTAGAATCACCCTGAAGTTGAATCAATATCATAGGAGTTATGATGAAGAAGTTATCCCACTTTTAACCGAAGTGATTCCAGTTTGCCTGTTTGGAGATTTGGCAATTTCTTCTTGATACTAATAAAACCAGAATGAATCACGATGTAAGAAGCTTGATTTGGACTCATAAATCAGTGTAGAATCACCCTGAAGTTGAATCAAGATCATAGGAGTTATGATGAAGAAGTTATCCCACTTTTAACCGAAGTGATTCCAGTTTGCCCTGTTTGGAGATTTGGCAATTTATTCTTGATACTAATAAAACCAGAATGAATCACGATGTAAGAAGCTTGATTTGGACTCATAAATCAGTGTAGAATCATCCTGAAGTTGAATCAATATCATTGGACTTATGATGAAGAAGTTATCCCACTTTTAACCGAAGTGATTCCAGTTTACCCTGTTTGGAGATTTGGCAATTTCTTCTTGATACAAATAAAACCAGAATGAATCACGATGTAAGAAACTTGATCTGGACTCATAAATCAGTTTAGAATCATCCTGAAGTTGAATCAATATCATTGGACTTATGATGAAGAAGTTATCCCACTTTTAACCGAAGTGATTCCAGTTTGCCCTGTTTGGAGATTTGGAATTTATTCTTGATACTAATAAAACCAGAATGAATCACGATGTAAGAAGCTTGATTTGGACTCATAATCAGTGTAGAATCACCCTGAAGTTGAATCAATATCATTGGAGTTATGATGAAGAAGTTATCCCACTTTTAACCGAAGTGATTCCAGTTTGCCCTGTTTGGAGATTTGGCAATTTCTTCTTGATACAAATAAAACCAGAATGAATCACGATGTAAGAAGCTTGATTTGGACTCATAAATCAGTGTAGAATCATCCTGAAGTTGAATCAATATCATTGGACTTATGATGAAGAAGTTATCCCACTTTTAACCGAAGTGATTCCAGTTTGCCCTGTTTGGAGATTTGGCAATTTCTTCTTGATACTAATAAAACCAGAATGAATCACGATGTAAGAAGCTTGATTTGGACTCATAAATCAGTGTAGAATCACCCTGAAGTTGACTCAAGATCATAGGAGTTATGATGAAGAAGTTATCCCACTTTTAACCGAAGTGATTCCAGTTTGCCCTGTTTGGAGATTTGGCAATTTATTCTTGATACTAATAAAACCAGAATGAATCACGATGTAAGAAGCTTGATTTGGACTCATAAATCAGTGTAGAATCATCCTGAAGTTGAATCAATATCATTGGACTTATGATGAAGAAGTTATCCCACTTTTAACCGAAGTGATTCCAGTTTGCCCTGTTTGGAGATTTGGCAATTTCTTCTTGATACTAATAAAACCAGAATGAATCACGATGTAAGAAGCTTGATTTGGACTCATAAATCAGTGTAGAATCATCCTGAAGTTGAATCAATATCATTGGAGTTATGATGAAGAAGTTATCCCACTTTTAACCGAAGTGATTCCAGTTTGCCCTGTTTGGAGATTTGGGAATTTCTTCTTGATACTAATAAAACCAGAATGAATCACGATGTAAGAAGCTTGATTTGGACTCATAAATCAGTGTAGAATCACCCTGAAGTTGAATCAATATCATTGGAGTTATGATGAAGAAGTTATCCCACTTTTAACCGAAGTGATTCCAGTTTGCCCTGTTTGGAGATTTGGCAATTTCTTCTTGATACTAATAAAACCAGAATGAATCACGATGTAAGAAGCTTGATTTGGACTCATAAATCAGTGTAGAATCACCCTGAAGTTGAATCAATATCATTGGAGTTATGATGAAGAAGTTATCCCACTTTTAACCGAAGTGATTCCAGTTTGCCCTGTTTGGAGATTTGGCAATTTCTTCTTGATACTAATAAAACCAGAATGAATCACGATGTAAGAAGCTTGATTTGGACTCATAAATCAGTGTAGAACCACCCTGAAGTTGAAGCAAGATCATAGGAGTTATGATGAAGAAGTTATCCCACTTTTAATTGAAGTGATTCCAGTTTGTCCTGTTTGGAGATTTGACAATTTATTCTTGATACTAATAAAACCAGAATGAATCACGATGTAAGTAGCTTGATTTGGACTCATAAATCAGTGTAGAATCATCCTGAATTTGAATCAATATCATTGGACTTATGATGAAGAAGTTATCCCACTTTTAATCGTAGTGATTCCAGTTTACCCCGTTTGGAGATTTGGCAATTTCTTCTTGATACAAATAAAACCAGAATGAATCACGATGTAAGAAATTTGATCTGGACTCATAAATAAGTTTAGAATCATCCTGAAGTTGAATCAATATCATTGGACTTATGATGAAGAAGTTATCCCACTTTTAAACGAAGTGATTCCAGTTTGCCCTTTTTGGAGATTTGAAAATTTATTATTGATACTAATAAAACCAGAATGAATCACGATGTAAGAAGCTTGATTTGGACTCATTAATCAGTGTAGAATCACCCTGAAGTTGAATCAATATCATTGGAGTTATGATGAAGAAGTTATCCCACTTTTAACCGAAGTGATTCCAGTTTGCCCTGTTTGGAGATTTGGCAATTTCTTCTTGATACTAATAAAACCAGAATGAATCACGATGTAAGAAGCTTGATTTGGACTCATAAATCAGTGTAGAATCATCCTGAAGTTGAATCAATATCATTGGACTTATGATGAAGAAGTTATCCCACTTTTAACCGAAGTGATTCCAGTTTGCCCTGTTTGGAGATTTGGCAATTTCTTCTTGATACTAATAAAACCAGAATGAATCACGATGTAAGAAGCTTGATTTGGACTCATAAATCAGTGTAGAATCATCCTGAAGTTGAATCAATATCATTGGACTTATGATGAAGAAGTTATCCCACTTTTAACCGAAGTGATTCCAGTTTGCCCTGTTTGGAGATTTGGCAATTTCTTCTTGATACTAATAAAACCAGAATGAATCACGATGTAAGAAGCTTGATTTGGACTCATAAATCAGTGTCGAATCACCCTGAAGTTGACTCAAGATCATAGGAGTTATGATGAAGAAGTTATCCCACTTTTAACCGAAGTGATTCCAGTTTGCCCTGTTTGGAGATTTGGCAATTTATTCTTGATACTAATAAAACCAGAATGAATCACGATGTAAGAAGCTTGATTTGGACTCATAAATCAGTGTAGAATCATCCTGAAGTTGAATCAATATCATTGGACTTATGATGAAGAAGTTATCCCACTTTTAACCGTAGTGATTCCAGTTTATCCTGTTTGGAGATTTGGCAATTTCTTCTTGATACAAATAAAACCAGAATGAATCACGATGTAAGAAACTTGATCTGGACTCATAAATCAGTTAGAATCATCCTGAAGTTGAATCAATATCATTGGACTTATGATGAAGAAGTTATCCCACTTTTAACCGAAGTGATTCCAGTTTGCCCTGTTTGGAGATTTGGGAATTTCTTCTTGATACTAATAAAACCAGAATGAATCACGATGTAAGAAGCTTGATTTGGACTCATAAATCAGTGTAGAATCACCCTGAAGTTGAATCAATATCATTGGAGTTATGATGAAGAAGTTATCCCACTTTTAACCGAAGTGATTCCAGTTTGCCCTGTTTGGAGATTTGGCAATTTCTTCTTGATACTAATAAAACCAGAATGAATCACGATGTAAGAAGCTTGATTTGGACTCATAAATCAGTGTCGAATCACCCTGAAGTTGACTCAAGATCATAGGAGTTATGATGAAGAAGTTATCCCACTTTTAACCGAAGTGATTCCAGTTTGCCCTGTTTGGAGATTTGGCAATTTCTTCTTGATACTAATAAAACCAGAATGAATCACGATGTAAGAAGCTTGATTTGGACTCATAAATCAGTGTAGAATCACCCTGAAGTTGAATCAAGATCATAGGAGTTATGATGAAGAAGTTATCCCACTTTTAACCGAAGTGATTCCAGTTTGCCCTGTTTGGAGATTTGGCAATTTCTTCTTGATACTAATAAAACCAGAATGAATCACGATGTAAGAAGCTTGATTTGGACTCATAAATCAGTGTAGAATCACCCTGAAGTTGAATCAATATCATTGGAGTTATGATGAAGAAGTTATCCCACTTTTAACCGAAGTGATTCCAGTTTGCCCTGTTTGGAGATTTGGCAATTTCTTCTTGATACTAATAAAACCAGAATGAATCACGATGTAAGAAGCTTGATTTGGACTCATAAATCAGTGTAGAATCATCCTGAAGTTGAATCAATATCATTGGAGTTATGATGAAGAAGTTATCCCACTTTTAACCGAAGTGATTCCAGTTTGCCCTGTTTGGAGATTTGGAATTTATTCTTGATACTAATAAAACCAGAATGAATCACGATGTAAGAAGCTTGATTTGGACTCATTAATCAGTGTAGAATCACCCTGAAGTTGAATCAATATCATTGGAGTTATGATGAAGAAGTTATCCCACTTTTAACCGAAGTGATTCCAGTTTGCCCTGTTTGGAGATTTGGCAATTTCTTCTTGATACTAATAAAACCAGAATGAATCACGATGTAAGAAGCTTGATTTGGACTCATAAATCAGTGTAGAATCACCCTGAAGTTGAATCAATATCATTGGAGTTATGATGAAGAAGTTATCCCACTTTTAACCGAAGTGATTCCAGTTTGCCCTGTTTGGAGATTTGGCAATTTCTTCTTGATACTAATAAAACCAGAATGAATCACGATGTAAGAAGCTTGATTTGGACTCATAAATCAGTGTAGAATCACCCTGAAGTTGAATCAATATCATTGGAGTTATGATGAAGAAGTTATCCCACTTTTAACCGAAGTGATTCCAGTTTGCCCTGTTTGGAGATTTGGCAATTTCTTCTTGATACTAATAAAACCAGAATGAATCACGATGTAAGAAGCTTGATTTGGACTCATAAATCAGTGTAGAATCACCCTGAAGTTGAATCAAGATCATAGGAGTTATGATGAAGAAGTTATCCCACTTTTAACCGAAGTGATTCCAGTTTGCCCTGTTTGGAGATTTGGCAATTTCTTCTTGATACTAATAAAACCAGAATGAATCACGATGTAAGAAGCTTGATTTGGACTCATAAATCAGTGTAGAATCACCCTGAAGTTGAATCAATATCATTGGAGTTATGATGAAGAAGTTATCCCACTTTTAACCGAAGTGATTCCAGTTTGCCCTGTTTGGAGATTTGGCAATTTCTTCTTGATACTAATAAAACCAGAATGAATCACGATGTAAGAAGCTTGATTTGGACTCATAAATCAGTGTAGAATCACCCTGAAGTTGAATCAATATCATTGGAGTTATGATGAAGAAGTTATCCCACTTTTAACCGAAGTGATTCCAGTTTGCCCTGTTTGGAGATTTGGCAATTTCTTCTTGATACTAAATAAACCAGAATGAATCACGATGTAAGAAGCTTGATTTGGACTCATAAATCAGTGTAGAATCACCTGAAGTTGAATCAATATCATTGGAGTTATGATGAAGAAGTTATCCCACTTTTAACCGAAGTGATTCCAGTTTGCCCTGTTTGGAGATTTGGCAATTTCTTCTTGATACTAATAAAACCAGAATGAATCACGATGTAAGAAGCTTGATTTGGACTCATAAATCAGTGTCGAATCACCCTGAAGTTGACTCAAGATCATAGGAGTTATGATGAAGAAGTTATCCCACTTTTAACCGAAGTGATTCCAGTTTACCCTGTTTGGAGATTTGGCAATTTCTTCTTGATTCAAATGAAACCAGAATGAATCAAGATGTAAGAAACTTGATCTGGACTCATAAATCAGTTTAGAATCATCCTGAAGTTGAATCAATATCATTGGACTTATGATGAAGAAGTTATCCCACTTTTAACCGAAGTGATTCCAGTTTGCCCTGTTTGGAGATTTGGGAATTAATTCTTGATACTAATAAAACCAGAATGAATCACGATGTAAGTAGCTTTATTTAGACTCATAAATCAGTGTAGAACCACCCTGAAGTTGAAGCAAGATCATAGGAGTTATGATGAAGAAGTCATCCCACTTTTAACCGAAGTAATTCCAGTTTACCCTGTTTGGAGATTTGGCAATTTCTTCTTGATTCTGATGAAACCAGAATGAATCCAGATGTAAGAAACTTGATCTGGAATCATAAATCAGTTTAGAATCATCCTGAAGTTGAATCAATATCATTGGACTTATGATGAAGAAGTTATCCCACATTTAACGGAAGTGATTCCAGTTTGCCATGTTTGGAGATTTGGGAATTTATTCTTGATACTAATAAAACTAGAAAGAATCACGATGTAAGAAGCTTGATTTCGACTCATAAATCAGTGTAGAATCACCCTGAAGTTGAATCAATATCATTGGAGTTATGATGAAGAAGTTATCCCACTTTTAACCGAAGTGATTCCAGTTTGCGATGTTTGGAGATTTGACAATTTCTTCTTGATACTAATAAAACCAGAATGAATCACGATGTAAGTAGCCTGATTTGGACTCATAAATCAGTGTAAAATAATCCTGAATTTGAATCAATATCATTGGACTTATGATGAAGGAGTTATCCCACTTTTAATCGTAGTGATTCAAGTTTACCATGTTTGGAGATTTGGCAATTTCTTCTTGATACAAATAAAACCAGAATGAATCACGATGTAAGAAACTTGATCTGGACTCATAAATCAGTTTAGAATCATCCTGAAGTTGAATCAATATCATTGGAGTTATGATGAAGAAGTTATCCCACTTTTAACCGAAATGATTCCAGTTTGCCCTGTTTAGAGATTTGGTAATTTCTTCTTAATACAAATAAAACCAGAATGAATAAAGATGTAAGAAGCTTGATTTGGACTCATAAATCAGTGTAGAATCATCTTGAAGTTGAATCAATATCATTAGAGTTATGATGAAGAAGTCATCCCACTTTTAACCGAAGTGATTCCAGTTTACCCTGTTTGGAGATTTGGCAATTTCTTCTTGATTCAAATGAAACCAGAATGAATCAAGATGTAAGAAACTTGATCTGGACTCATAAATCAGTTTAGAATCATCCTGAAGTTGAATCAATATCATTGGACTTATGATGAAGAAGTTATCCCACTTTTAACCGAAGTGATTCCAGTTTGCTCTGTTTGGAGATTTCGGAATTTATTCTTGATACTAATAAAACCAGAATGAATCACGATGTAAGTAGCTTGATTTGGACTCATAAATCAGTGTAGAATAATCCTGAATTTGAATCAATATCATTGGACTTATGATGAAAGAGTTATCCCACTTTTCATCGTAGTGATTCAAGTTTACCCTGTTTGGAGATTTGGCAATTTCTTCTTGATACAAATAAAACCAGAATGAATCACGATGTAAGAAACTTGATCTGGACTCATAAATCAGTTTAGAATCATCCTGAAGTTGAATCAATATTATTGGAGTTATGATGAAGAAGTTATCCCACTTTTAACCGAAGTGATTCCAGTTTGCCCTGTTTAGAGATTTGGTAATTTCTTCTTGATACAAATAAAACCAGAATGAATAAAGATGTAAGAAGCTTGATTTGGACTCATAAATCAGTGTAGAATCATCTTGAAGTTGAATCAATATCATTAGAGTTATGATGAAGAAGATATCCCACTTTTAACCGTAGTGATTCCAGTTTACCCTGTTTGGAGATTTGACAATTTCTTCTTGATACTAATAAAACCAGAATGAATCACGATGTAAGAAACTTGATCTGGACTCATTAATCAGTGTATAATCACCCTGAAGTTGAATCAATATCATTGGAGTTATGATGAAGAAGTTATCCCACTTTTAACCGAAGTGATTCCAGTTTGCCCTGTTTGGAGATTTGGCAATTTCTTCTTGATACTAATAAAACCAGAATGAATCACTATGTAAGAAGCTTGATTTGGACTCATAAATCAGTGTCGAATAACTCTGAAGTTGACTCAAGATCATAGGAGTTATGATGAAGAAGTTATCCCACTTTTAACCGAAGTGATTCAAGTTTGCCCTGTTTGGAGATTTGGGAATTTATTCTTGATACTAATAAAACCAGAATGAATCACGATGTAAGAAGCTTGATTTGGACTCTTAAATCAGTGTAGAATCACCCTGAAGGTTAATCAATATCATTGGACTTATGATGAGGAAGTTATCCCACTTTTAACCGAAGTGATTCCAGTTTACCCTGTTTGGAGATTTGGCAATTTCTTCTTGATACAAATAAAACCAGAATGAATCATGATGTAAGAAGCTTGATTTGGACTCATAAATCAGTGTAGAATCATCCTGAAGGTTAATCAATATCATTGGACTTATGATGAGGAAGTTATCCCACTTTTAACCGTAGTGATTCCAGTTTACCCTGTTTGGAGATTTGGCAATTTCTTCTTGATAAAAATAAAACCAGAATGAATCAAGATGTAAGAAACTTGATCTGGACTAATAAATCAGTTTAGAATCATCTTGAAGTTGAATCAATATCATTGGACTTATGATGAAGAAGTTATCCCACTTTTAACCGAAGTGATTCTAGTTTGCCATGTTTGGAGATTTGGGAATTTATTCTTGATACTAATAAAACCAGAATGAATCACGATGTAAGAAGCTTGATTTGGACTCATAAATCAGTGTAGAATCACCCTGAAGTTGAATAAATATCACTGGAGTTATGATCAAGAAGTTATCCCACTTTTAACCGAAGTGATTCCAGTTTGCCCTGTTTGGAGATTTGGTAATTTCTTCTTGATACTAATAAAACCAGAATGAATCACGATGTAAGAAGCTTGATTTGGACTCATAAATCAGTGTAGAATAATCCTGAAGTTGAATAAATATCATTGGACTTATGATGAAGAAGTTATCCCACTTTTAACCGAAGTGATTCCAGTTTGTCCTGTTTGGAGATTTGGGAATTTATTCTTGATACTAATAAAACCAGAATGAATCACGATGTAAGAAGCTTGATTTGGACTCATTAATAAGTGTAGAATCACCCTGAAGTTGAATCAATATCATTGGAGTTATGATGAAGAAGTTATCCCACTTTTAATCGAAGTGATTCCTGTTTGCCATGTTTGGAGATTTAGCAATTTCTTCTTGATGCTAATAAAACCAGAATGAATCACGGTGTAAGAAGCTTGATTTGGACTCATAAATAAGTGTCGAATCACCCTGAATTTGACTCAAGATCATAGGAGTTATGATGAAGAAGTTATCCCACTTTTAACCGAAGTGATTCCATTTTGCCCTGTTTGGAGATTTGGCAATTTCTTCTTGATACTAATAAAACCAGAATGAATCACGATGTAAGAAGCTTGATTTGTACTCATAAATAAGTGTCGAATCACCCTGAATTTGACTCAAGATCATAGGAGTTATGATGAAGAAGTTATCCCACTTTTAACCGAAGTGATTCTATTTTGCCCTGTTTGGAGATTTGGCAATTTCTTCTTGATACTAATAAAACCAGAATGAATCACGATGTAAGAAGCTTGATTTGGACTCATAAATAAGTGTAGAATCACCCTGAATTTGACTCAAGATCATAGGAGTTATGATGAAGAAGTTATCCCACTTTTAACCGAAGTGATTCCAGTTTGCCCTGTTTGGAGAGTTGGCAATTTCTTCTTGATTCTAATCAAACCATAATGAATCAAGATGTAAGAAGCTATATTTGGACTTATAAATCAGTGGATAATCACCCTGAATTTGAATCAATATCATAGGAGTTATGATGAAGAAGTTATCCCACTTTTAACCAAAGTGAATCCAGTTTACCCTTTTTGGAGATTTGGCTCTTTCTTCTTGATTCTAATCAAACCAGAATGAATAAAGATGTAAGAAGCTTGATTTGTACTCATAAATCAGTGTAGAATCATCCTGAAGTTGAATCAATATCATTGGAGTTATGATGAAGAAGTTATCCCACTTTTAACCGAAGTGATTCCAGTTTGCCCTGTTTGGAGATTTGGGAATTTGTTCTTGATACTAATAAAACCAGAATGAATCACGATGTAAGAAGCTTGATTTGGACTCATTAATCAGTGTAGAATCACCCTGAAGTTGAATCAATATCATTGGAGTTATGATGAAGAAGTTATCTCACTTTTAACCGAAGTGATTCCAGTTTGCCCTGTTTGGAGATTTGACAATTTCTTCTTGATACTAAAAAAAACCAGAATGAATCACTATGTAAGAATCTTGATTTGGACTCATAAATCAGTGTCTAATCACTCTGAAGTTGACTCAAGATCATAGGAGTTATGATGAACAAGTTATCCCACTTTTAACCGAAGTGATTCAAGTTTGCCATGTTTGGAGATTTGTCAATTTCTTCTTGATACTAATAAAACCAGAATGAATCACGATGTAAGAAGCTTGATTTGGACTCATAAATAAGTGTCGAATCACCCTGAATTTGACTCAAGATCATAGGAGTTATGATGAAGAAGTTATCCCACTTTTAACCGAAGTGATTCCATTTTGCCCTGTTTGGAGATTTGGCAATTTCTTCTTGATACTAATAAAACCAGAATGAATGACGACGTAAGAAGCTTGATTTGGACTAATAAATCAGTGTAGAATCATCCTAAAGTTGAATCAATATCATTGGAGTTATGATGAAGAAGTTATCCCACTTTTAACCAAAGTGATTCCAGTTTGCCCTGTTTGGAGATTTGGCAATTTCTTCTTGATACTAATAAAACCAGAATGAATCACGATGTAAGAAGCTTGATTTGGACTCATAAATCAGTGTAGAATCACCCTGAATTTGACTCAAGATCATAGGAGTTATGATGAAGAAGTTATCCCACTTTTAACCGAAGTGATTCCAGTTTGCCCTGTTTGGAGAGTTGGCAATTTCTTCTTGATTCTAATCAAACCATAATGAATCAAGATGTAAGAAGTTATATTTGGACTTATAAATCAGTTGATAATCAGCCTGAATTTAAATCAATATCATAGGAGTTATGATGAAGAAGTTATCCTACTTTTAACCGAAGTGAATCCAGTTTATCCTGTTTGGAGATTTGGCTCTTTCTTCTTGATTCTAATCAAACCAGAATGAATAAAGATGTAAGAAGCTTGATTTGGACTCATAAATCAGTGTAGAATCGTCCTGAAGTTGAATCAATATCATTGGAGTTATGATGAAGAAGTATTATGAAGAAGTTATCCCACTTTTAACCGAAGTGATTCCAGTTTGCCTTGTTTGGAGATTTGAGAATTTATTCTTGATACTAATAAAACCAGAATGAATCACGATGTAAGAAGCTTGATTTGGACTCATTAATCAGTGTAGAATCACCCTGAAGTTGAATCAATATCATTGGACTTATGATGAAGAAGTTATCCCACTTTTAACCAAAGTGATTCCAGTTTGCCCTGTTTGGAGATTTGGTAATTTCTTCTTGATACTAAAAAAACCAGAATGAATCACTATGTAAGAAGCTTGATTTGGACTCATAAATCAGTGTCGAATCGCTCTGAAGTTGACTCAAGATCATAGGAGTTATGATGAAGAAGTTATCCCACTTTTAACCGAAGTGATTCAAGTTTGCCCTGTTTGGAGTTTTGGGAATTTATTCTTGATACTAATAAAACCAGAATGAATCACGATGTAAGAAGCTTGATTTGGACTCATCAATCAGTGTAGAATCACCCTGAAGTTGAATCAATATCATTGGAGTTATGATGAAGAAGTTATCCCACTTTTAACCGAAGTGATTCCAGTTTGCCCTGTTTGGAGATTTGGCAATTTCTTCTTGATACAAATAAAACCAGAATGAATCATGATGTAAGAAGCTTGATTTGGACTCATAAATCAGTGGATAATCACCCTGAAGGTTAATCAATATCATAGGAGTTATGATGAAGAAGTTATCTCACTTTTAACCAAAGTGAATCCAGTTTATCCTGTTTGGAGATTTGGCAAATTCTTCTTGATAAAAATAAAACCAGAATGAATCACGATGTAAGAAAGTTTATCTGGACTCATAAATCAGTTTAGAATCATCCTGAAGTTGAATCAATATCATTGGACTTATGATGAAGAAGTTATCCCACTTTTATCGAAAGTGATTCCAGTTTGCCATGTTTGGAGATTTGGGAATTTATTCTTGATACTAATAAAACCAGAATGAATCACGATGTAAGAAGCTTGATTTGGACTCATAAATCAGTGTAGAATCACCCTGAAGTTGAATCAATATCATTGGAGTTATGATGAAGAAGTTATCCCACTTTTAACCGAAGTGATTCCAGTTTGCCATGTTTGGAGATTTGGCAATTTCTTCTTGATACTAAAAAAACCAGAATGAATCACTATGTAAGAATCTTGATTTGGACTCATAAATCAGTGTCTAATCACTCTGAAGTTGACTCAAGATCATAGGAGTTATGATGAAGAAGTTATCCCACTTTTAACCGAAGTGATTCAAGTTTGCCCTGTTTGGAGATTTGTCAATTTCTTCTTGATACTAATAAAACCAGAATGAATCACGATGTAAGAAGCTTGATTTGGACTCATAAATAAGTGTCGAATCACCCTGAATTTGACTCAAGATCATAGGAGTTATGATGAAGAAGTTATCCCACTTTTAACCGAAGTGATTCCATTTTGCCCTGTTTGGAGATTTGGCAATTTCTTCTTGATACTAATAAAACCAGAATGAATGACGACGTAAGAAGCTTGATTTGGACTAATAAATCAGTGTAGAATCATCCTGAAGTTGAATCAATATCATTGGAGTTATGATGAAGAAGTTATCCCACTTTTAACCAAAGTGATTCCAGTTTGCCCTGTTTGGAGATTTGGCAATTTCTTCTTGATACTAATAAAACCAGAATGAATAACGATGTAAGAAGCTTGATTTAGACTCATAAATCAGTGTAGAATCACCCTGAATTTGACTCAAGATCATAGGAGTTATGATGAAGAAGTTATCCCACTTTTAACGGAAGTGATTCCAGTTTGCCATGTTTGGAGATTTGGGAATTTATTCTTGATACTAATAAAACCAGAATGAATCACGATGTAAGAAGCTTGATTTGGACTCATAAATCAGTGTAGAATCACCCTGAAGTTGAATCAATATCATTGGAGTTATGATGAAGAAGTTATCCCACTTTTAACCGAAGTGATTCCAGTTTGCCTTGTTTGGAGATTTGGCAATTTCTTCTTGATACTAATAAAACCAGAATGAATCACGATGTAAGAAGCTTGATTTGGACTCATAAATCAGTGTAGAATAATCCTGAAGTTGAATAAATATCATTGGACTTATGATGAAGAAGTTATCCCACTTTTAACCGAAGTGATTCCAGTTTGCCCTGTTTGGATATTTGGGAATTTATTCTTGATACTAATAAAACCAGAATGAATCACGATGTAAGAAGCTTGATTTAGACTCATAAATCAGTGTCGAATCACCCTGAAGTTTACTCAAGATCATAGGAGTTATGATGAAGAAGTTATCCCACGTTTAACCGAAGTGATTCCAGTTTGCCTTGTTTGGAGATTTGAGAATTTATTCTTGATACTAATAAAACCCAAAATGAATCACGATGTAAGAAGCCTGATTTGGACTCATTAATCAGTGTAGAATCACCCTGAAGTTGAATCAATATCATTGGAGTTATGATGAAGAAGTTATCCCACTTTTAATCGAAGTGATTCCAGTTTGCCATGCTTGGAGATTTGGCAATTTCTTCTTGATACTAATAAAACCAGAATGAATCACGATGTAAGAAGCTTGATTTGGACTCATTAATCAGTGTAGAATCACCCTGAAGTTGAATCAATATCATTGGAGTTATGATGAAGAAGTTATCCCACTTTTAACCGAAGTGATTCCATTTTGTCCTGTTTGGAGATTTGGCAATTTCTTCTTGATACTAATAAAACCAGAATGAATCACGATGTAAGAAACTTGATTTGGACTCATTAATCAGTGTAGAATCACCCTGAAGTTGAATCAATATCATTGGAGTTATGATGAAGAAGTTATCCCACTTTTAACCGAAGTGATTCCAGTTTGCCCTGTTTGGAGATTTGGCAATTTCTTCTTGATACTAAAAAACCAGAATGAATCACTATGTAAGAATCTTGATTTGGACTCATAAATCAGTGTCGAATCACTCTGAAGTTGACTCAAGATCATAGGAGTTATGATGAAGAAGTTATCTCACTTTTAACCGAAGTGATTCAAGTTTGCCCTGTTTGGAGATTTGTCAATTTCTTCTTGATACTAATAAAACCAGAATGAATCACGATGTAAGAAGCTTGATTTGGACTCATAAATAAGTGTCGAATCACCCTGAATTTGACTCAAGATCATAGGAGTTATGATGAAGAAGTTATCCCACTTTTAACCGAAGTGATTCCAGTTTGCCCTGTTTGGAGATTTGGCAATTTCTTCTTGATACTAATAAAACCAGAATGAATGACGATGTAAGAAGCTTGATTTGGACTCATAAATCAGTGTAGAATCATCCTGAAGTTGAATCAATATCATTGGAGTTATGATGAAGAAGTTATCCCACTTTTAACCAAAGTGATTCCAGTTTGCCCTGTTTGGAGATTTGGCAATTTCTTCTTGATACTAATAAAACCAGAATGAATCACGATGTAAGAAGCTTGATTTGGACTCATAAATCAGTGTAGAATCACCCTGAATTTGACTCAAGATCATAGGAGTTATGATGAAGAAGTTATCCCACTTTTAACCGAAGTGATTCCAGTTTGCCCTGTTTGGAGAGTTGGCAATTTCTTCTTGATTCTAATCAAACCATAATGAATCAAGATGTAAGAAGTTATATTTGGACTTATAAATCAGTTGATAATCACCCTGAATTTGAATCAATATCATAGGAGTTATGATGAAGAAGTTATCCTACTTTTAACCGAAGTGAATCCAGTTTATCCTGTTTGGAGATTTGGCTCTTTCTTCTTGATTCTAATCAAACCAGAATGAATAAAGATGTAAGAAGCTTGATTTGGACTCATAAATCAGTGTATAATCGTCCTGAAGTGAATCAATATCATTGGAGTTATGATGAAGAAGTATTATGAAGAAGTTATCCCACTTTTAACCGAAGTGATTCCAGTTTGCCCTGTTTGGAGATTTGAGAATTTATTCTTGATACTAATAAAACCAGAATGAATCACGATGTAAGAAGCTTGATTTGGACTCATTAATCAGTGTAGAATCACCCTGAAGTTGAATCAATATCATTGGACTTATGATGAAGAAGTTATCCCACTTTTAACCAAAGTGATTCCAGTTTGCCCTGTTTGGAGATTTGGTAATTTCTTCTTGATACTAAAAAAACCAGAATGAATCACTATGTAAGAAGCTTGATTTGGACTCATAAATCAGTGTCGAATCGCTCTGAAGTTGACTCAAGATCATAGGAGTTATGATGAAGAAGTTATCCCACTTTTAACCGAAGTGATTCAAGTTTGCCCTGTTTGGAGTTTTGGGAATTTATCTTGATACTAATAAAACCAGAATGAATCACGATGTAAGAAGCTTGATTTGGACTCATTAATCAGTGTAGAATCACCCTGAAGTTGAATCAATAATCATTGGAGTTATGATGAAGAAGTATATCCCACTTTAACCGAAGTGATTCCAGTTTGCCCTGTTGGTAGATTTGGCAATTTCTTCTTGATACTAATAAAACCAAGAATGAATCACGATGTAAGAAAGCTTGATTTGGACTCATAAATCAGTGTCGAATCACCCTGAATTTACTCAAGATCATAGGAGTTATGATGAAGAAGTTATCCCACTTTTTAACCGAAGTGATTCCATTTGTCCTGTTTGGAGATTGGCAATTTCTTCTTGATACTAATAAAACCAGAATGAATCACGATGTAAGAAGCTTGATTTGGACTCATAAATCAGTTTAGAATCATCCCTGAAGTTGAATCAATATCATTGGAGTTATGATGAAGAAGTTATCCCACTTTTAACCGAAGTGATTCCAGTTTGCCCTGTTTGGAGATTTGGGAATTTCTTCTTGATACTAATAAAACCAGAATGAATCACGATGTAAGAAGCTTGATTTGGACTCATAAATCAGTGTAGAATCACCCTGAAGTTGAATCAATATCATTGGAGTTATGATGAAGAAGTTATCCCACTTTTAACCGAAGTGATTCCAGTTTGCCCATGTTTGGAGATTTGGCAATTTCTTCTTGATACTAATAAAACCAGAATGAATCACGATGTAAGAAGCTTGATTTGGACTCATAAATCAGTGTCGAATCACCCTGAAGTTGACTCAAGATCATAGGAGTTATGATGAAGAAGTTATCCCACTTTTAACCGAAGTGATTCCAGTTTGCCCTGTTTGGAGATTTGGCAATTTTCTTCTTGATACTAAATAAAACCAGAATGAATCACGATGTAAGAAGCTTGATTTGGACTCATAAATAAGTGTAGAATCACCCTGAAGTTGACTCAAGATCATAGGAGTTATGAATGAAGAAGTATCCACTTTTAACCGAAGTGATTCCAGTTTGCCCTGTTTGGAGATTTGGCAATTTCTTCTTGATACTAATAAAACAGAATGAATACGTGTAAGAAGCTTGATTGGACTCATAAATCAGTGTAGAATCACCCTGAAGTTGAATCAATATCATGGAGTTATGATGAAGAAGTTATCCCACTTTTAACCGAAGTGATTCCAGTTTGCCCTGTTTGGAGATTTGGCAATTTCTTCTTGATACTATAAAACCAGAATGAATCACGATGTAAGAAGCTTGATTTGGACTCATAAATCAGTGTTAGATCACCCTGAAGTGACTCAAGATCATAGAGTTATGATGAAGAAGTTATCCCACGTTTTAACCGAAGTGTTCCAGTTTTGCCTGTTTTGAGATTTGGGAATTTCTTCTTGATACTAATAAAACCAAATGAATCACGATGTAAGAAGCTTGATTTGGACTCATTAAATCATGTGGATCATCCCTGAATGTGAATCAATATCATTGGAGTTATGATGAAGAAGTTATCCCACTTTTAACCGAAGTGATTCCAGTTTGCCCTGTTGGAAATTGGCAATTTCTTCTTGATACTAATAAACCACGAATGAATCACGATGTAAGAGCTGATTTGGACTCATAAATAGTGTCGAATCACCCTGAATGTTGAACTCAAAGATCATAGGAGTTTATGATGAAGAAGTTATCCCACTTTTAAACGAAGTGATTCCATTTTGCCTGTTTGAGATTTGGCAAATTTCTTCTTGATACTAAATAAAACCAGAATGAATCACGATGTAAGAAGCTTGATTTGGACTAATAAATCAGTGTAGAATCACCCTGAAGTTGAATCAATATCATTGGAGTTATGATGAAGAAGTTATCCCACTTTTAACCGAAGTGATTCCAGTTTGCCCTGTTTGGAGATTTGGCAATTTCTTCTTGATACTAATAAAACCAGAATGAATCACGATGTAAGAAGCTTGATTTGGACTCATAAATCAGTGTCGAATCACCCTGAAGTTGACTCAAGATCATAGGAGTTATGATGAAGAAGTTATCCCACTTTTAACCGAAGTGATTCCAGTTTGCCCTGTTTGGAGATTTGGCAATTTCTTCTTGATACTAATAAAACCAGAATGAATCACGATGTAAGAAGCTTGATTTGGACTCATAAATCAGTGTAGAATCATCCCTGAAGTTGAACTCAATATCATTGGAGTTATGATGAAGAAGTTATCCCACTTTTAACCGAAGTGATTCCAGTTTGCCCTGTTTGGAGATTTGGCAATTTCTTCTTGATACTAATAAAACCAGAATGAATCACGATGTAAGAAGCTTGATTTGGACTCAT